>JAYJME010000106.1:0-38476 GCA_036873775.1 Costaria costata
CTTAACCCCTTTAGAGCCGGAAACGGTTTTTGGGGACAAAACTACTTGGAAATAGTGTGGGATACTTTTTTGGGGTATTCAAAGGGTCAAAAGACTGCAGTCCCGTTATGGAGCCAAAACACTTGAAATCAGGCTCAGGTATAGGTTTCGGTACAGCACTGCAGTACTTAACCCCTTTAGAGCCGGAAACGGTTTTTGGGGACAAAATTACCTGGAAATAGTGTGGGATACTTTTTGGGGTAGTAAAAGGGTTAAAGGGTTGAACAGGATAATGTTTGCCCTCCGACAATGTCCAACTCCGTTCCCTATGCTTCATAGCCAGCAGTAGGAAGAATAGAAGACACATAGGCTACGATATGATAGGGGTGCTGTTTCAGGTTTTTTCTAAGGTTTCCCTCCCCCCGCTTGGGTGGGCCTCTGTACCTCATCCAAAGCCCCAACTCCTTTGAGAAACATTGTGAGCTTAACCCGATGAACCACCCCATGGCCTTAAGGCACACAGCAAAATATACCTACTGGCGAAACACGAATGGAATCCCGGCGATTTTGGGTTAAGGAGCTCCGTCGTTCAGAAAAAATTAACCAAAAAGTAAAAGTGCTATTAACTAGAGCTGTGAGTTGGATGACTAAAAGTCGCCAGCTAATTATTAGTTGGCTAGGTATTATAGTTAGTTGCAGCGGTGCCAACTACCCGACTATTTGGGTTTCCTTGTTTTACAGAAGGTTTATTTGCTCTGGGGTGCGCATTTCCCCGTGGGACCACTCGCCCAGGGCGGGAGAGAAAGCTGAGAGGTCTACTGCACCTCATTGAGCATCAAACCCCGTATCCATCGACGGTGCCGGTGCCGATGGCAGTGCCGAAGGTCGTTGGCGTATGTTTTATCGTATTTTTGTACGTATAATGAGGCCAGATAGCGCCAGCCGACTAGTCAACTAAAGTCAGTTACTTGGCTAGCTTTGCCAGCCAACTAATAACTAGCCGGGAAGTCCAGCCAACTCACAGCCGTAGCTAACGATGTTCCGGGTTCATTTTTTTGCCTGTATAATATCTTTTATTTCTATGAATAAAGCGGAATGTTATACATAGATCACCTGCAGAACCCCGAGAAGATCTCAGAGCTGTCGAAATGCGTTGTCTGAATAGTCCTATGTATTATATGAAAAATCTACCCTTCACAGCAAAATACTCGGTGCCCCCCTATGGGGGTAAGGTATAGCGTACCCCCATAAAGGCTTATTCCGATCGAACTTGGTCCATCGTCCCACCCAAAGTGGGCCCTTCCCATTGGTAATAGGATCCCACACACCGGGTGATTGTTATAAACCGTGGAGCGCGTAGCGCGGAACCACCCTATACCTGTCCGCGCAGCGCCTCTAGCGCCATATCAGAGATCCTGGAACCATCTGGAGTAAAACCTATACAATTACCGTACGTAGGGGGGGGTCGACTTTTTACCCCCCTAGCGGGGGGGAATAAAATCGATATGCCCTTCCACAACGTTGAAATATCAGTATTTATGATTATTTAGAAGTAAAGATGCAGAGAAAATTCTCCACCTTTATTTTTTTTCCAGAAAACACCTGCCTGCGCGGAAGAACACTCGTTTCGGAGGTATCATACTTTTATATGATTGAGGTGCTGGGGAAAATATGTTAAAACAAAAATCTGCGCGTACACGGCAGTAAATTTATTGTAAAATCCGGACTCACTCGTCTTTTTTTTTGGAGTCCCCAGGGGCAGTGATGGATGCCGAAACAGTAGTAGTATCGCACCGGCAATACCGTTAAACGGTGTAGGTATACGAGACATACCGCAACTATTACTGAAAAAAAAAAAAAAAAAGTAAATATAGGACCAAATATTGTTACAGTAATGTGAGAACAACAACAACAAACAACACGGTAGCAAAAATAGGGAAATATATAGGTTTTGGTGTCTACAGTAGGTTATATTGTGTCTACAGTAGGTAGGTCCTGTTATTAACTATCGACCAAGTATTGTTAGCAAAAATAGGGAAATACACAGGTTTTGGTCTCTACAGTAAGTAGGTCCTATTGGTCCCCCGTAATACTACAAAACATAAAAAGCAGAAAAATACGGTGTCGGTATTATTCGGTGTTATACCGATACCGAATAATACCGATCGATGCCATATGCATGTAGGCACGGTATTATTCCGGTACGTGTCGTCCGCCCTGCACGAAAGCCTCCGCACGGCATAATATGACAACACCTGTGTGTTCTTGTGTGGCCTAACAGCGAACCATGTTTAGCGGACAAGAACTCAAGACGCATCGATCGGCAAAAGTACAGATAGATACCGAAACGCCGATATCTCCACCGAGACTCTTGTTTTACGTATAATATGATGCTAGCCTGTTTTTTTGTTACCTCAGCCGGAATTGCTGTTGTGCCTGTCGTACCCAGTACGCTGGGATGACAGTGCGTGGTACGATGCATTTTTATTTTTTTGGTAATGCATTATCTCTGTGTCGTTGCTTGTGACCACAGAGCGTGTTTCTCCTAGGGTGAAGAATCAGCACGGACAATGGGTGCGCTGGATGTCGACGAGTAGAAGAACGGTTTAATGTGAAGAACACACACACACACATAACACACCACACACACAACTCCATCCCTCTTCTGGATAGACCTTTTTTTAAGGTGAGGTTTCTATCGGATCCCATTATATTTAGCCTTGCTTTCTGTGCCTGGTATCATAGCAGACGTTGATATTGAGAGAAGAGCTGAGGGACCAGGTGCGCTGCTCGGTGGGCTCACTGCTGAAAACCCAGGCAAGCTTCCCTGGCGTGGGGACATACTACATACCAGCCGTACTAGCTGCTATGATGCGTACTGCGAACATCGTTAAATTCACGTATGTATGCATAGTGTGCATTACGGGACATGTGTTGAGAGTTTGGTAGTTAAGAATTTCAGGCTGTGGTTTTCCGCAAAATAAGAATTTATAGCTCAGCGAGGAACGCTAATCTAAATCCTATACAATCGTTTTTAAGAGCCTACAACGCTCTAATTGCAATAAGCCGCAAGCTTTAATTAACATATGAATTTCTTAACTGCGGTCGCGTACTCTATACCACTTACGATACAAGGTATACGAAGTACCAGTACAGAGTAGTATGATACCTGGTACGTGTTTTATATTTTCTCGATTACGGCAGTAGTAGTACCTGCACGCTATATTATATTAATATGCCAATTAAAAGCGCGTGAGGCATGTACGAACTACTCTTACGGGGGACCATAGTTAATAGGACCTACCTACTGTAGACACAATAGGACCTACTGTGGACACCAAAACCTATTTATTTCCCTATTTTTGCCAACAATATTTGGTCCATACCTGGTAGTTAATAGGACCTACTGTGGACGCAATAGAACCTACTGTAGACACCAAAGTCCACATATTTCCCTGTTTTTGCTAACAACATTTGGTCCTATTTACTATGGTCCCCCGTAATACTACAGAAGAAGTGCGGCTCTTGCACCATGTAGACTTCACCGGCACAAGAAGTGCGAGAGCACAATAATACTGATCTTGGGTAGTTTTCTGCCTTTGGGAACGGCACGGGCTGACTGTACTGCTGCAGGTACAGGGTATATAATAGGCTCAAGAACAGAAACGAGCGCAGAAAACAAACGAATCAATGCCGATTATTATTCTAATAGGCTGATGTTCTGGACGGGGTAAATCTTGTCTTGAACCGCACTACTGCTTTATGTGCCGTTTTGGGGACAAATACCTTGAAATTACGTAGATATAGCCCAGGGCGTCCCCTTTGGTTCAGTGGTTAACCTCGAAAACTCTGAGATTGGACGTCACGAGTTCGCACCCCGGCGCAAGCACAAAGGGGCTTTTTCTCGAGACTCTAGTGTGTGGGTAAGCAGCATTCGACGCGAGTCGACGAGGGAAGAAAGTGCTGAACTCTTCTCGCGACAAAAATCAGAGCACGTACCGTAGTGGGGAGGAGGGAGAAGAGCATGCTTAGTGACCCCGGATCTGACTTATGACTAGAGAGGGAGACGGAGAACGACGAGTGAAGTAATAAATGGGACAATTAATACAAAATATTAAAAAAAACAATAGTGCGTGATCTTACTTTCCCTTCATTCATTTCTCTTTTGTACTTCCTTGCAAATTGTTTTTTTTGTTCTGTTTCTTTCGTTTATAGTTTTGATTTCCTTTTCTTTTGTTTTTTTCTGTTAGGTATTATGCCGTCGCCTCGGTGTCGTCTTGCCAGTCGTATATACAGTACAAAGCATGTTTGTTCACGGGGGTCACTGGGGTGTATGTAGGTTCTTTGTTCTTCTGCTTGAGTTTCTATGCGTGTTGTTACTTAGTCCTGTTTTTTATTTTCCAAAGTGAAGGCTGTCCTTTGCCCACGGACCTCGTTAACCCTTTCACTACCGGAAAAATCATCCCACACTATTTCCAAGTAGATTTGTCCCCAAAAACCGTTTCCGGCTCTAAAGGAAAACAACAACAACAATAATTCCGCGCCACGGAGAGTTCTCGAGTGAAGAACCCTTTACGAAAAGTAATTCGCGTTTCAACCAAGGGCATCCCGAAAACGTTTTTTTCGACGCCTAACTACAGAGTACGCGACATGTGTTAATAATTTGGGAGTTAAGAATTTCAGGCTGAATTTTTTCGAAAAATAAGAATTTACAGCTAAGCAATTGTGCTCAGCGAGGAACAGGAACGCTACTCTACATCCTATGCAATGGCCTTGAAGAGCCTATGCTCAATGTTGAGATCACAATTTTCCGCAAGCCTTAGCCAAAACAGGGGTTTCTTAACTGCTGTCGCGCACTGTATCTAAAATGGTCAGAATGGAAAACAGATCGGAGCACTCTGACTGTGATCCCTGGACGATTTAGCACAAAAAAAAGAGTTTTTTGTCTGATATCTTCCAAAATCCAACCACTTGGTTTTCAAGACCCCCCCACCCCAGAGCGCGACAAAAAACTTGTTTTGTGATAAATTGTCCAGGGATCACACAACACAGTGCTCCAAGTTGTTTTCCATTCTGACCATTTTAGATAATTAGGTGTCGAAAAAAACATGTTCGGGACGCCCTTGTTTCAACTTACTATTTTTACGGGAGCCCATAGTGAATAGAACCTACTCTGTACACACAAAAACGAGAGACCATAGTCAATAGAACCTACTCTACACACAAGAAACGGTGGACCATCGTTAATACATAGGACCTACTCCCAAAACCTATATATATATATGTAGCTATTGTTCCCAACAATATTTGGTTCTATTTAATTTGGTCCCCCGTGATATATATGTGGATAAGAAAGCGGCGAATATACTGCTGTAAGTTCTTGTAGCATAAGACTCCGTAGACTACCTATGTGTACATAGCATATATATATATGTACTTTGTATATGGTCAAGTGTATATGGTATGATATGTAGCGTAACGCAGAACCCTCTAGTATGGTTACCGTGTAACATAGAATATGATACGACAGAGTGTATTAACACCCCCTCCCCTAGGCCCAACCCCTTTAGAGCCGGAAACGGTTTTTGGGGACAACACTACTCGGAAATTAGTGCAGGATACTCTTTGGGGTAGTAGAACTACCTTTCTGAAACAGGCGTGTGCCTGAACCACTGTTTTCGTGCATACCTTGTCCAGGCAAGTGTAAGATATTTTTCCCTGTTTTCAGGCATTTCACCTCTTGAAACAAAACAACTTAAAATTAGTCGGTTTCAGGAAAATTGCCTGAAATAGGTCGTACGCACGTTCAGGCAATTCAGGCATATGCCTATCCACATACATTACATGCCTATCTTGTTTGTTTTCGCCTGCGGCATGCCTATCTCCACGTGCCTCAAAGCGCCTGCGGCGCCAACCCGCCCCCCGCGGACGAACTTCTTCTCCGATGAGTGCTTCTACGATAGCCCCCCCCCCAAAAACCCGCGATTTTCTTTGACGAACTTTTAATGGCTGCTCGACACGAAGAGGGATGCCATTCAAGCGTATATCTTCACGTACATTCTTGTTTGCAAAGGACTAGCGAACGATGACGTCGGGGTGGCAAGAAGCACCGAAAGTCAGGAGATGCGGCCGGAGTTGGTTTCAAAACCGGCGATTTCGTTAAAGAGAGGTTGGGGAGGCTATCGTAGAACGACTCCGATTTTCTCGACGACATGTATGTTTGTATGTTGTTGTTGTTGTTGTTGTTGTTGTTGTTGTTGTTGTTGTTGTTGTTGTTGTTGTTGTTGTTGCTGTTGTTGTTGTTCTCACATGAACTCGTCGCTAAAATTTAGTCCGTGCTCGTGGTCACAGGACAGGCGTTAACAACTTTGGAATGTAAGAATACCTCCAGAGAGAAACAGCTAGAAAGATAGAAATACAGAAAGTAATACGCACACGAAGTAACTCAAGCTAACCTTACTTCCTTTTCGAGAACAAAAGAACTCAGCGTACGTACATAACTGGTATCAGATCATACCAGTACATAGGTTATATCATACCAGGTATGTACAGAGCACAGGATGAACCCCGAGCCACGCGTTTATGCATGTAATTATCTCGATGCCATTTTCCTGAAGCCACCCTCAACCCGTTTACTACCACCCCAAAAAAGTACCCCACACAATATTTGCAAGTAGTTTTGTCCCCAAAAACCGTTTCCGTCTCTAAAGGGGTTAAGGGTGATTTTGGGGAAAATCGATCCGAAAATTCGTCCGATGGGGGGGGGGGGTCAACCGTCGTATACGGTAGTCTCTCTATTAGTCAATATACTGCCGTAGCTTGAGTACACAAGGGACCCTAACCTGTTTGACGTTGATCCACGCATCATGTAATGCTTGTTTTGTTTTTTTGTGCGCATTGTTTCTGTGCGAACTGCGGCACTTCGTAATGCAGCAAGAAGTGTATGTGAAATACAACAGAGTGAACCGGGCTGTTCGGTTTTTGAGTGGGGACCCGGGCCCGCTATCGGGTTGAAGCTTAAAATGCCATCTCGAACGTTGACATTTTGCTGTGAACGAAGGTGATCGTATGAATTATTGAACGAGACTGGCAACACAACTGCTACTACATGTCTTGACGGCAGAGTCTATTCCTCCTATTCCTCGGTTACCTCGGTATAGCAGTTGCTCTATGTTGACAGGTATCATATGCACAAACAAATATGTATGCCGCAGCAGTACGAAGCCATTGCAGAACGTCGGATTCCTTTGCGTGGCGTTTCAACAAAACTCCGGTCCTCTGTACCTGTACAGGTCAGCAGGAATGCGTAACCGTATCAAGTATTGCCTCACGTATATTATAAATATAATACGTAGAAACAAAAAAAATAAAACAGAGCAGTAATTACACGTACGTAATACATACAATTTCACAGTCGTTCTGAGGAGCGAAGTGATACGTAATATACCACACTATTTCCAAGTTGTTCAGTCCCCATATACCGTTTCCGGCTCTAAAGCCAAAAATAAAGTCCGTGGTCACAGGACAGGCTCCAAGAACTCTGAAGTAGAAAACTATCGCCGAGAAGATGGAAATACAGACAGGAATTATACGCATACGAAGTAACTCAAGCAAATCGTACCCCTCAGTCGAGAAAAAATAAATAAAAAGGACTCAGCGTACGTACATACCAGGTATCAGATATACTAACTAACTGTACACGTTGTACTGGCACAGGACACCGAGGGGCCCGCCTACTACCAAACGAAAAAAAGAAATATATAAAATAACTTAAATAAAGTAAAACGTAACGAAAACAAACCTAGAAGCGTGCTACGATATAGAGGTTGCGCTTTTCGGCGTTTTTGTTTCTGGTTAACAGGGCTCCTTAACCCAAAGTCGTTGGGGCTTCATTCTCGATTTTCGATCAAACATGTTTGCACAGGTCTTCTATATGTGTACTTTTGTTCACCCCTTTAGAGCCCGAAGCGGTTTTTGGGGACAAAACTACCTGGAAATTGAGCGGGATACTTCTTTGCGGTGGTAGTAAAGGGGTTAACATCAGTTTGGGGGTGTAGCAAAGAGCTCCTAGCGTGAAGGGCCTTAGAGCATAGCGGGTGCACCTCTATCGTAGCATGTCTCCCAACCTAACGAACTAAAGAGACAGCATCCACCACATGAACAAAAAATAAATTAAAATAGTGAGAAAGCGAGAAAGGCGAAAAGCAAAACAGGGAAGCGGAAAAACGGAACGGAAGTTATGGGAAAAAGCGATTCAAGGGGGTCATATATACAGTATATATATTATACGTGTTGTAAAGGCCGTACTTCGAAGTATATACAGGGAGCGTCCTCATTATTTGGGAAGGGCCTCTTCATTTGTGGGTTCTGGCGATGGCTGGACTGGAAGAACCAAGGCATGACTTCACACGCCGGTTGTGTCCAACAATTCCTCGAGTAAAAATAAAAATCCGCGTTCGCGTCGATCTTATTATGTTTCAGCTTTGCTTTAGTTCTAGCCTTGAAAGGCCATTTTCGGTAACGATTTCAAATGGCCACTTTTCAATATATTTATTTTCGGCTGGCCCAGAAAAGTACATTCTAGACGCGATATCCTAACTGTATAGCGGAGGATTGTGGTGATATTCTACAAGATCATCCTACAAGTTTTATTGTAGAAAAGTACAAGTTTTTGATGGCGCTGAAAAAAAACTGTTTAGGGTAAAATTTTGATTATCGCGTGTACAATGTGGTTTTCTGAGCCAGCCGAAAACATATATATTGAAAATTGGGCATTTATAATCCTTACCAACAATTGCCTTCCAAGGCTATAACTAAAGAGAAATTGACATATAAAAAGATCGACGCTAACGCGAACTTTCGTTTTTACACCGGGCAGTGTTGGACACAACCGGCGTTTGAAGTGTTGCCTTGGTTATTTTAGTAAAGTAATTTGCAAAACCCAAATAAACGATAAACAGGCCCTTCCCAAAAGAGGACCCCTGTATATATCTCCTACTGCTGTACTACCCCAAGAATTATCCCACACCATATACAAGTAGTTTTGTCTTCAAAAACCGTTTCCGGCTCTAAATGGGTTAAGAGTATAGTGCTATACCCTTTGATATTATCGGAGTCACTAAGGTTCTTTCACTTCTTTCATGGTACCTATCTTTGAAACGTTTGATTTTCACGACTTGTTGGACCGCTCACAGAAGAATGATGTAACTGGATGGTGCGTAGTACAACGACGTACACCCCATGGAACAACGAGTATATACATTCGTCGAAGTCCTTACACTATATGCCAGGTATGCGCAATCCCTTCAGTTCCACAAGCATTTCACTCTGCTCCTCTCAATAAGGACTGCTGTACACTCTTCCGTATCCTTTCGAAAAAAAGTCAAAGACATGCGTTATCTCCTATATACTGATAGACAACCCCCCTCCCCCCCCTCCCGCCCACATCCCCACATATTTATATTCTCACTATGCGATTTACACCCGCTCAGCCTAAGCTCTGGCGGCTAAGGCATGTCTTGAAAACAGTCTTAGAGCCCTTTCTCATCAGAGGCTTGTCTTAGACGATTCTTCGTGTCTTACTTGTCGTATTACCGTAAGCCAACGTGCCTGCGGTCGAAAATGGGGAACAAGACACGTTCTGTGCACCAAAATAACGCCGTACGAACTCCCTAAAAACGGGATTTGGGGCCACCTCAGCCGAACTGCTCAGGGCTCAGCAGCTCAGCTCAGCAGAATAAAGTGTTGGCTAGAAGGGATATGACCTACCAGACCACGCAGTCAGTGAGTTCGACTATTCATAATTATCATCAGCATTGGTATTTGGGCGAACCCCTCGCCAAGCGCGTCTGGTTTCTGGGAAATCAAGAACCTTCGAGCCTTTTTCAACCTAGAAAAAAAAGTGATCATGCTGGGATCCGAGCACACGCATATCATGACCCGAAGCGGACGATCTACCCTCAGCGGCTGACTGACTGGTCTAGTATACCTTGCAGGTTTTCCCTTTCTAGCGAACATGCAAAGATAACGGTCCGATGGGGACACCCGAGGATTTGGTCGAGACTCATCTTTGCAAGCTCCGTGGGATACTTCGATCGCGCGTATTTATTGCGCAACAAGCAAGAATAACATTCAGACGATTTGAGCTTAAGGGACCCCGTTCTGCAGAAACAGAAAAGCCAAAAGGAGCAACCGCTGCTATCGTAACACGCGTCTCTATCTCACCGAGAATACGTTGAATACCACACCTCCTACTGTGGAACGCCTGAAAACGGAATATTGCCGGAGGTGATTTACGATAGATACCGATACTTTCTGCAGGGGTTGAGAATGCATAGTGGTAGGTTTGAAAGGTCCTCCGGTGATGCCGTTGCCGGTATCTATGATACCGTATGGTACCGACAAGCAGCATCGGTAACATATATTTTCTGTGTCCCTCCTTTCCTCGTTTGGTCCCACTTCATTTTGCCGTTTTGACCTTACTTGGTTGTGTCTAGTTCTTGTTTTGGGCCCATGCTACGGTAGAGGTGCACCCTTTTTGTTCTGGGACTCTTCGCCTTAGGAGCTCCATATCCCACCCGAAAACTGTTTTTTGAGTAAACTGAAAGGGCAGACCGATAAGACAACCCATGGACTAGGCATAAAATACAACGAAGATGGCCTTCGGATGAATTTGGGTTAAGGATCCCCGTTATTCAGAAAGAAATAGCCAAAAAGGGCAATCTCTATCGTAGCACGCGTCTTGGTTTGATGTTTTGAGCGGTGCGAGGGCGTAGAGTATGTAGACTATATATGTAGCCTACGAGCAGGCTTCGTTCAGGCCTTCGTAGTACCAATTGCGCGCAATCTGAGTCTCTCGTTCAGGTTAGGCCGTTTCAGTCGATTGTTCCCCCTGACAGTTTCCCATGCCCTCGTTGACTTCGTTGCCCTCGCTAACGAATATAACCACTGCAGACCCCGCCAACTAGTATCATTCTTGGTAGTACTCTCAGGTACGTTTGCTTGTCCGAAAACGCGGTAACGGCCATATACACAGCTTTCAACAGCTTTAAAACAACGATCAGGGGTTTGCATACAATGTTGGGACGCTTGTCGTTGCGGGGGACAGGGGACACGCTTAATACACACAGCTTTTAACAACGTAAAACAATCATTCAGGGGTTTCCATATTCTATTTGGGGGCGCCTATCGTTACGTTGAACAGGGGAAACGCCGAATGTCTTCCCTATAAGCAATGCGTCTGGAGCTCTATTATGTTCCGGTGAAAACCCCAACAGGGAAAGTTCGCATCCCTGGCATCAATTAGGCTTCCTTTGGAACCTGTCCGCCCCGTACTCCCTGCCTGCCCGAATCCTCCCCGCCAGAAGAAGCCATATTCAACGCACACCTCCGACATCTGCACACGTGCGCCATGGGTCTACGGGATGTTCTTAAGGCCGTCCTCACGATCGCCACTGCTGGTGTGGTGGCCAGCGCGCGGCAGGACATCATTGACCTTCCGCTCGGGTTTTTCCCCGAGGGGATCACGCTTGCCAAAGAGTGGACCGTCTACGTCGGTTCCTTCGACGGTACGTACAGTTGTAGGGCCAATCTAAGGCGTGGACACTCGATATACGGGGGGTTGGAACGTTGGAATCGATTGTCACGACGGAAACTCTACATGCAACCGTCTAACTATACGAATAAGTAAGGCTCTCGATATATTGGCGGCCACACTTCCTTCGCGCTATATACTGCCATCTATAGGCCCCACTGCTGTACATGGCGCACATGTCGTAGTCCGCCTGAAAGGCAGAAACATGCATCGAGTCTGGTGTATTTTGTCGACCCTTTCTGAGCATTGTTTCTGGGTGTTTAAGACCTATTCGAAAAAAGCAAAGACTATCAGTTTATACCTGAAATTGATAATGACGTACAGCCTCAATTTCATGCAGACCTACATCTCTCGGGCACAACGCTCTACGTGAAAACTGACTGCGGAACACACAGGCCTGCTTTCAAAGATCGACCCATTGGTTGACGAGACAAACGCAATGTATCATACTACAGGTAACCATTGAAGTACCCGTGTATCTACCAGTACGGAGTGGAACAAGTACACTGTGACGTAGGACTTGTACCTCGTACAGTGGGAGCTGTTAATAGAATGTGCAGAAGGAAGCGACTCATTCCCCACTTTCCATGAGCTCCATTGGCTCAGCGACAGCACATAACAGCAGAACGTACATGATCATGTGTTATCCTCAAACGGATGTCAAGTTGTCTCAAACAGGATGTCACGCTCTCTAACATAAACAGCTTGCAGTAGTGTGGATTGATACATAACATAGATTTAGGGTTGGGCGACACTTGTATCTTGACGGGGCAGCAGCAGCAGTATTTCATGCAGTAGTGGTGCCGATGTAGCAGTAGAGCGTAGTGGCTGGCGACAAGCAGAAGTTGGGGTAGAACCAACACAGAATAAAATTGTAAATAATAGCCCCGGCGTCCAAGTATCGTGCACTGACGGTTTCATATCCATTGAAACCGCCACACCATACAGGCCAACACCGAGATATATGATTGAGTTATCCTTGCACTACAAAAAATGTGGAAATATCTCGCCTACTGTCATGGCCTCTATTGCCTACCCAAGACGAGACAAACCAAATAACTTGCTGGATCACAGTGTGCCGAAGCCCAATAACGTTTTAATGTCGCGTCTGCGGTGTGGCCATTCGTGCAACCTTCCACCCTGGTACCCGGTGCGTCCCTCATTTAGATGGGTCTATCTGGATGGGCGACCTTAATACCGGCGAAGGAGAAGTGGTGATATCAGACGTCGGCAGCCACGCAGCAGGTCTGGACTACGACAGGCGCTCGGGATACCTGTTCGTTGCGGGTGGCTTCGCAGGTGAAGCACGTCTGTGATATCACATTTCACTGACATCTTTGAAAACTCCAACCTTGCCTCATGTGATGGTTTGTTTAGTATCCGAACCCACCGATGTGAGGTTCCATTTTCTGTTGATCCTGCCTGGACAACCGCGACAAATATTGTGGACTTGCCTGTGAATAATCCCATTTGTGCTGATAGAGATATATTCTCAGGAAGCTAACGTCAGACCAGCATGAAAGGGATAGTTTTCCCGTCGTCGGATCTCGCAAGGGTATCATCAAACTTTTGACGTGTGGTGGGCACACGAGTCCACGAACGGTGCATACAATTTGGAGGATGTCGCCAAGGGAACCAAACAGGTACTGCAGGACTGTAGTACAACCGAAACTATTTAGGCGGTGCTGCCAAGAAAATTGAGTAGATTGCTGTTAAGCTGGACTTTGGCTTTGATAGGGGATATACAGCGAATACTGTTAAAGCAAGACGCAAGCATTTTTTGTTTCTGGATGACAGGTTTCCTTATCCCAAACTCGTCCGAACGTCATTCTTGTTTAGAAATAGTTTTGCTCGTGGGGCTGCACTTCCGGTTTTCTCGAAAACAGTTTTCGGGGTGCGATATGGAGCTCCTAAGGTGAAGAGCCTCAGAAGAACAATGGTGCACCTCTATCGTAGCATGGGTTGCAAATACTATTATACTGACGCTTAGTTATGCATATTGACGGTGCACACCGTCGACAGGCACGGCTCGCGTCTACGACACGTCGGACTTTAGCCTTGTCGCGGACTTCGGCTTGATGGCCGGCAGCAACGTGCCTTCCATTGTCAATGATGTTATTGTCACCAGGACGGCTGCATTCTTCACTGACTCGTCACAGGCTCAGCTCTACAAGGTGAGAATATGCGCCACGCGCCTCTCATCGGCCGGTGTTAAGCGCGCTTTGCTGATTTTTATACGTGTCCCACACGCGTTAGAACGCCCCGTTACGGAGGTTTCCTTTCGGGAACTTCCTCATGATACACGTGCGCTCTTCGTGGATGATCGTCTGTCTGGGACGCTAGAGGAGACGGACGTCCGTGGGTTTGTATATGCGATACTCAGCGAGTTACATTTCCGGAGCGCAAATACTGATCGTAGTGCTCGATGTAAAACCTGGATCTTGCTGATACCGTCGTGATTCCGCAACAACAGGATACTATATATTCGCGGTTTAGGGTTTGCCGAAAACGAATCTGCCATGTTTGACCGGGCCCATGGCGTGCCGCGGTGTAGGGAGGGAGAGGAGCACCTCTATATCTGTGTTGTTCTGCCGAGCAGTGCCGCTCGGAAGGGCGACTACGCCATTTGTCTAAGCCGTTATGGTTGTCGAGTTACGCTGCGCAAAAACAAAACAACATGTTTTTAGAGAGATGGTGACTCACTCGCCAGACTGGCCGAAATGATGTATTAAATATTACCCTTATCAACAACAGTCGGAACTCTCGGGCATGCATCCAGCAACGTCAATGTGTTTCAAGTTGCAATCATTTAGACAAGTCAATCGTTGAGGTTTCCTCGCCATGGATGTGGTCGTCGAGTTGACGTTTCCGGCGGAAGGCAAGTCCTAGCCGTTCATGCAAGAACTTGATGTAGAAATACGTATAGGTATTTAGTACCGCATTATGATGCACTGGTTCTTCAACCTCGTATTTTCTCGGACACGCTGAAGATCTCAGCGTGGGTTTGACATGTTCCTGTCGCTGATGGCAACAAATCCCTCAGCACTCTATATCCGTCGTTGAAGAAATCAAACACTCGGTCGCGGCGTGCGATGTTTCTTCGTGTGCAGGTGCCCCTGAAGCCGTACAGCGGAAAGCTTGAAGACGGAGAGGACACGGTTGCAGCCATCCTTCCCTTCAGCTCGGAATTTACCTTTGTCGAGGGCGAGATCAACTCAAACGGCATCGAGGTGACAATCGCGCCCCGATGATTCCCCAGCACGTTTCCACTAGTGCTGCGGCAAGAGGGGCGGGGTACCCCCGTTTCCATTCCTGTGTTTTGGCCGCTCGAGCGAGGGGCTCATAACCTCTCTCCAAACAATGTTTTGCTTGGATATTTCGGCATAGCGTAACAAACCTTCCGAAGATGGTGCTCTGTATCGCGAAACAAAAAATAGTGATACTGCAAAATTATGCAAATAATGGGGAAGTCACTCTTCCGGGTACATGTATACAAAGTATATACATACTGTATGCATATACATGTATCCTCCCCCTACCGTAAAAGCAGTTCTTACAGCACGCCTGGTATGGCGTGTTTGTACCCCGGCGACCCTTTGGCACGACGAAACGTCTATTATGCAGCGAGTTGTGTGTTGCTCCCTATCGGGTAGACGTTGACGATCGTTTGGCTGTGGGTGCGCGTCGTGCTTACGTTTTGCCCAAATAGTGTCAATTTCTACTTTTTGTCTGATCTCTACGGCTAACGAGGTCATGCGGAAAAAAACCGTAGTGCACACGATCGAGGCATCCCGGGAAGCTTGCAAAGACGAGGTTCAACGATAACCCTCTATCTTACAAGGTTGATGCATGTGTCTTTTTTTATAGTATTCGAAACGCCTGGGTTCTCGAGCACATTTACCGCTGACGCAAAGGACTTCGATCGTGATGTCAATATAGTCTCTCAGGGATCTCCCGCCGTGAATGGTTTGGCAGGTCACGGACGACGGCGAGACCCTCATCGTAGTGAACATGGTCGCTGGCGAACTGTTTACGGTTGACCCTACATCGGGCGAGTCTGCGAAGGTCGATCTGGGTGGTGTCTTGGTGCACGGTGACGGCCTGGTGAGAAGTTTCTTTGGGGTTTGACGTACTTCACGGCTCGTATCCCGTATGGAACTCGAGGAAAGTCGCGTGCTGTTTGGGAAGGGTAGCAGGTAACAATTATGAACCTCTTCTCTTGGGGGAGATCCATACCTTGCTCAAATGAGTGTACACTCAGTCCGATTTCAAGTATAGACCGAAAGTATTGCAAACCACGGCAGTAATGGCATCGCAGCGATACTAGTCACCCGTAGACTATTGCGTGGGGAGCCCTTGCAGTCAGAAATATGCTGGTCGAATGATGCTACAACCTTGTTGAGGGCCACGTCCGAAGAGGGGCGACTACTTCCCGCTGCCCGTATCCAGTGCAGTGGTCCATAATATTTGGGTCGCGCGATCGAAGTGTCCTACGCAGCTTGCAAATATGAGTTTTGACGAAATCCTCCTGTCACAGCTGTCACTATTAAAATTATAAATAGTATTGGGATCGATCATTTTCAGGAGAGAGCCATGCTACTTTCGGGGGGAAATCTGTGCGCCCAACAGTGTCTGGCGGGTGTTGCAGGTGTAGGGGTTGGGGGGTGGTACTCGTTGTCAAGCATGTCTTCGGTGTTAAAACCATGGACCCTCGCATATCTACGTAGAAACCTTGAAATGCCTACAATGCCGGCACGGACCACATCTAGTATACACCGACACGGCAGACACTGGGGGCGGTGGGGATGAGGGGTGGCGAACTATGTAAACTTGTCCTTAAATTTGCGAAATACCGTTTGTGCAAGCAACTCTGTAATCGGATATTATCGTTAAACCCCTCGCCCATGGCATTGTCCCTTCGGCTGCGCGTACACTTGTAACCAATTTCTGGGTGGACTTTGAGAAAGATCCCAACGACAACCCGTTTACTGCTGCACTGTACACAACCGATAATGTTAATTTGTTCAAGTGGTTTGTTCCTGAAACAGGAGTTCGGTCTTTTAAAGGGTTTCGAACTTGAGAACTCCCGCCACCCCCTCTGCCATATCGTGTCCCGATATCCAACTGCGACGTATGGTATTGCCGTTTTCCGGGAGACGCGCCCGTTACATCAGCTGGCAATCCTGCCAACTCGACTGATATACCAAACCACCTCTTGACAACGTCGACAGGCTGAAAGACTTTAGTTTCGCAGCCGTTAAATGTTGGTTAGTGTAGGAGGCGTGCTACGATAGATGTGCTGTTGTTTGTTTCTGAGAATCCTCACTTTAGGAGTTCTGTGCTTCACCCACATTCTGATTTCGAGCTACCTAAAGGTGCAACCCGATTACAAAACCATGACCTAGGTATACCAAACAATCATATTTAAAAATCAGAACGGCACCCCGACGATTCGGGGTTAAGCAGCCCCGTCTTTCAAGAACAAAAACTCCAAAAGGTGCTACCTCTATCGTAGCACGCGTCGTAGCAATAACATAATTTTGTTGTTAGATAATTTGCCATCCGACACTATGCAGTCTGACCTTCAACGTAAATAACAAAGATCGATTGCCAGAAAACGAAAACAAGGGAAACAGAAACAAAACCGGAAACCTAACACGAAGTCTGTCTCTCTTCTGTTCTTGCTTCGGTGTCAACATAGGTCTACTACGCAGGTTTTCCTCGCCCTACCCATCCTCCTTATTGCATGTTGCTCTGACTGCCCAATGTGGTTGTGGCGCCGTTTTAGATGTTTCCTTCTATGAACTCGCCTTAATAACACGCATGACCGCCACCGGTCGACTCTCGACGCCAGGTCCTCCGCCAGAACACGCTGTGGATCGTCGAGAACACCGTGGCGGCAGGGGATCACGTATACATCACGGAGGTAACAGGCGACAATACGTTGTCGAGGTCGCGCGCGAAACTCGTTGCCATGCCTGTACAGCATATGGATCTTTTCAGGGAAACAATTCCAGGCGCTGAACACGTAGAAGACCATGAAATCGTGCATAGGGTCTAACGTACAATTTTCGATGTCAAATCCCGAGCTCCCCCAGTGAGGAACCTCAGAAACATCTGGCACTGACCCACTGCTTTGTGTATTAAACACTCCTGGTGGGGCGAGTGGAATTTGATTGCCGCGAAAGGTTTGCTTCGGTAGAAGGTGGATGTATGTCCAAGGAACCGTTTATTACAATACGAGCTGGACTTTACGGTGTCGAGTGGAAGCACCTGGACACTTCGGTAGGCCCAGAACAATTTCGCCCTTGCAGAAACAGTTCTCCGCCAAACTTGACGGACGCTTCCGCGACGAGTTTAGCATATTTCAGGAATAGCTAAGGACCTGTGAATGCGCCATGCAACTGCCAGCGTCTCGGGATGCCCGCAAATGGAGATGGTCCGTTTCTTCTAGGGATGTCTATATTAAGGGATTCTCGTATTTCGGGATTCCCGCCTTTAGGGGTACATACATCGAGATATTCCCGTATCTGGGTATTCCCGTTTCTGGAGATGCCGATCGTTAGGAGTATCCGTGCATCTAGCGAACTAGCTAACCCAGCGCCCGTTTGATTTGCCAACAGGTGTCTCTGTCGGACGATCTAAGCTGTGGATCCGTACTGCCCCGCGTCCTGGTGAACGAGTATTTCGACGACCCGGCCACCACGGTTCGCAAAGGAAACTCCTTCTACACGGTCATGTCGAAGTTCGGAGTGGCCGCCGAGGACATTGGGACGACTGCTTACGAAATTGTTCGTACGGACCGCGATAGTGGAAAGTACGCGTGCCCGACAGTTGACGAGTAAGCAGAGGAAAAGGTAAATCTTGAGCTTCTTGTCAAGAATGGTGGGGAGTACGTGTGACCGACAGATGCCGAGTAAAATCCTGAGGACGAGCTAACCTTTTGTTGCTTGGCACACCTTCGTTGTGACAGCCATTCAGTGATCGGGACACGTAGGGGTTTGGTTCGGAAACTATAGCCGTCTACCAGTGCGTGTTCCGGCCATTAGATGGTTGGTCTCACACGTGCATGCCAGGCAACGCTGGTCAAACGGTCCGTGGAAAACGTTTATCGTTTCAGAAAACTAAAACGGGAAAGACGTATTGAGCTGGAGTAGGGGTGTTGAGTCGGCTCTACCGTGCGTGGTTTGAAGTTAGACCCGGCGCGGGCAAGACCTGCAGCCGCTGATCACCTCCTCCGGATGGTGCATCACGACGACACATTGGTCTGTGCAACCAGTGGGTTTCCGTTGGACTAACGGAATATATGTTTTCTCCCGATATCCACATATGCCTACTCGCACGGAACTGGGGCTTTGTATCGGTCACTGAAAAATTGGAAATGGGATGACAAACAAAACTTCGGCCGGCATTCCAGCATGCAACCCGGCGTCTCGTGTCTACCGGGTGCTCACTCGTGAACGTCAGGGCCTCGTGTAGTGTATGCATGAAGTATAAGTGCATTAAAAAATGCCCTTACAGCTCGCATTCGTCCGCCTGGTCATGGGAGGTATCATGTGCGAGCGGTTGGGGTGAGTCTGTCGAATCTCGCTCCGTTTTAACAAGTAGCAACGGGTAGAATACTGAAGGATACACCAAGCGACCGGTGGCAGTGTTGATTTCACGTGTGGGGAAATGAGTGTTTTGGAGAGAAAGTGCTACTATCACCAAATGGTTGACAGGAAGACGAGTGGTAAAAGACGGTTCGAAGCAATGGCAAGATACGAGAAGGGTCGAACATGTAGGATTACACGCATCCGGGACGCATGATGTGTAGGGGTGCACAGGTGTATATTCTGGCGCGACCCTATAGAAGAGCTCTCCACCTTCCCCAACGCATGAAAGGCCGACCCGTCGGACATTCCCACGGCCCAGGTATACAACAAAAAGACGAAGCATTAACGATATTGGGTACTTCCTCAGTTATGAGTAGGAGGATCCCCCAGCAATCTGTTGCCGGGTAAGCTCGAGTAGGCCTTTCGCCAACAGGTACACGCTACTTGGAAACAGAGTAAAGGAATTTGCCTCAGCAACATAGTTCAACATATCCACCAGGAGACCAGTTTACATTTGGTCCTATTTAAACTCTGTGGCGTACCAAATATACAGAGTCTCGGGGGGCAAGCGAACCAAGTTTCCAAAGTTGCGACATCGTTTAGCTGCTGGCTCGCAACTTCGAGTTGTCGAAGACATCCCGTGTGTCACTTCTAGCTGTCTGACCCACCCGACGCCCTTACCCCCCATAAACAATGGGCCTCGACTTTGCGAGCTGTGGCTGCTTTTGGGGGGGGCTGAAGCTGTCCGCAAGTGAAGTAAAAGCTTACAATTGAGGGTTGTTTGGTCGCTGTTTATGCGTTCAAACGTTCGACCAAGTTCGAGGATAGCAGCCCGCCAACGTCGAGGTGTGGACCTCCATTGAGAACCTGCGGGCCGATGATCTCGAGCGAGTCACAAGTTACTGCAACTAAAGCACCAAGCTAATGCACCCGCCCTAGGACAAACACCACCTAGCCAAATATCCAAGCGCAGCTTGTTTAAATAACGCCTAACCAAATGGGCAAACACATTAGGTAGAGAACAGAGCCACCCGGAAACCCGGGGATGAGGAGCATCGATCCGAAGAGTCCATACTTTCCTAGCTGCTGTATGTTCACGCAAGCTCGGTACAGGTGTTTATAGTTGTCCCCCAGATGTCGTAGGTTCTTTGTTAACAAACGACACTACTCCGCGACACCTGTAGCGACCAGGTTCGATTGGTGGCCATAGGTAATTACTAATTCAACCTACAATATACGCAACGACGAAAGGTAACTGCTGCACTATTTCGATAAGTCTAGACTATTCTTTGTCTCTCATTGAATCAAGGACCTGCGGGCCATTGCACTGTGCGTAGTGACCATCTCGAATATGTATGACCTCAGATTCACCTCTCAACACGCCCCCTCGAATTAGGGACGACGTTACAACGAACAATTATGTAATGTAATTTGCGCAGAGGGTGCATAAACTTGTTTGGCAAGGACATGGACAGACCCGGCTGTGTATAGACGGCGGTAGCATGTGAGATAGATTCCCTACACACACTATTGCTTAGCCTCGAAATCAGCGAGTTAACAACGACGATGCCACATTTCGATGTACCTGTCAATGTTTGGTTGTGCTGTGATAGACGGGAACCAACACTGCCATCCATGTTCGTAGAGGTGCGTCGTCGTTATGCTCTTGGACCTTAAACCAAACCCTTAGGTCAGTGGGATACGGATGGAAGCAAGATACTGTCAAATAACCACCGCTAGGCTATTGCCCCCCCGACGTCTACGGCGATTACATCGCCGGGAAATGCTTGTATAGAGCATTAGTATAGCGTGGAAGCACTTGTTGTGCAGCAAATTACTGATTTAATTGCTAGTTCTTGTTCCTGTGTTTGTATGAAGGTTGGTTCCAGCTGAATCCATTGAACAAACGCCACAGTCGCAAACGCACGCCGTGTTTTGGAACTGGATCTGTCTTGATTTCTTGCACACCCATTCCATGAGTCCTTCTTGACCCTTGAAGGAAATGGTTTTATTTCGTTTTTAATTTTTCGGCAAAAAGTTGGTTAAGGTGGGTTTGAATTTTGGGCCTTACGAAACGCCAACTATCAAATTTAAAAAAAAAAAACTTTTTGGAACGCGTCAACAGGGGATCACATAACACGTGTGTGTGCAAAACTTCAGGGTCTATCCCCGAACCATGGCGTGAGAATTTGGTATTTTGTGCGAAAAACATGCTCATTTTAGCAATCACCTTGAACTTGCTTGATTTCAGTACGGGTTCTACGTTATCGCGAAGAAATGGCTTCCAATTGGTCCATACGCGTTCACCTTTTCGGATCTTCGCCCTTCCCTTCCTACAGACATTCCTTGGAACGCCTGGAGCCGGCTGGTCGAGAACCAATAATGGAGCAAAACGTTTGTTCCTACGATATGGCTGTCCGTTTCTGGCCTTTTGTAAAGCCGATGATCGGTCGGCACACATTTTCGCCCCTAGCGCCACCCCCAGGACCTCGACTAAAAAACTGCAGATTTCCGCAGGAAACCGTTGTTTGTGGAAGCGTTTTGAATTTGAACGTTCGTTGGTCGAGCAGTAACAGTATTTGGCGTATTATACCGACGGGCGAGCACGACGCTGTGCCCAGTCAGCCCTCGCTCGGGTGCAGACAGAGAGGCATCGTGCTACGACTGCTTCTACAATCTATCATACACCACATAGCATGGGCCGCGGGCCCGGTCGACCCTTAAAGACACGTGGGCAACTCATCGCACGGGGGGAATAATATTCACCGCAGTATAGCACACCTTATACCATGGGCCCCGTTCGGGCCGGCCGGGAAAACCACGTGGGATGCCTCATGGGCTGGGCGCCGCGACAAACCAAAGAGCATGCCATGGGCCTCGGCCCGGCCTATTAAATGTTCAGATAATGGGCCGCGACTCGGCCTGGCTCATTACTATTTGAATGTTCCCAGCCCGGCCTGGCCCGGCCCATCAATTTGTCAAAGTCCTCGGCCGACCCGGGCCTGGCCCATCGTATGTTCAAAAGACTCGGTCCGGCCCGGGCCCATCACAATTATCAGAGAGGCCCGGCCCAGCCCGGCCCGGCCCGGATCATCGGCCCTTGATGAGCCTTGTTTTTTACCCCTCCGCCGAAGCATAACATTATTAAAGAAGACAGTATACTGCGAGTTCTGGTCTAAAACACGGAGAAACATTCCACGACTCAAAGCATTGGTGAGCGAGCACCCAGGCGACGTGGACATTGCTGCAAATTACCTGCTGGCAGTGTCTGCAGTTGAACCGTCACAGAGAGGAACCACCGCAGCGAAATAACATGAGCCAACAGCAGTTTAAGTTGACAACCGACGCAGCTATTTAATACTTAGCAAAATTGTTTCCACCACAAGTGAAGCCAAGCCAGGCTAAATCCAGTTAAGCCATCACAACCGAACCCAACCCCAACCCAACCCAACCCGACCCATCCAGAACCCAACCAATCCAACCCAACGTACGTATGTCGTTATTGTTGTATCGAGTACTTTGGTATGCCAATACTATATCCAATTTACGTTCGAGATGGTTCAAGCGTGTCGACCCAAATTTGGTCGCCATCAACGCCATTTGCTAACTCTGTGAGTTGGCTGGATGTCACAGCAGCTAGTTGCTGCATACACTGGTTGGGTGGGGAAATTAACCTTCTAACAAGATTTTACATTAGCAATAGGAATACACACTAAATCGACCCACACACGCTCCTGTTAGATGCAAAGAAAGACGTCAAACAAACTATATTACCTGGGTAACAACTACAGACTACAGTACTGCAACCTCTAGTCGGTAACTGACAATTTACCAACTCACAGTCCCACCTGTAACAGGGGAATCTACTTGTAGGATTGTGATAAAATATGGGCATGTATTCGCGTGACGTGAGCATGGCTTGAAATCTATGGCGACCTTAACGTTGGGCACCCATGAGCAGAGGATGTTCTAGAGGGTTTGGAGTAGCATAGGGTTTGGGCTAGCACTCGCTGCTGAGCACTTTTTAAGAAACCCTCTCTGCTTAGCGTCCTCCCAACCTTGAGCGTAACGTTCTTGTTGCGTTCGTTCTTATTCGTGGGCCCGTACCGTACCTGGCACCATATTTGGGCGCGCCGGTGTGTCGAGACCACCAGTCTTATCTCGCTCTGACGGATGCATCAACCAGGGGTTGCTCACAAGCGTTTAGCCACGTCTCTTTCCAACCGTTAGGTTGCCAATCTAGAGGTGTTCCTCGTCGACACAAGCGAGTCACCCCATGTTACCGTTATCAGCTATTCTGTTCCATCCCATGAAAGCGGTGATTAGCCTTGTCAAAACCAGAGCGTAAAACACAAAGTGGTATTCAAAGGGGTAGGAGTAGTCGCCACTTATGGAGAAGGCAAACAGTGCTGAACAGGCCATGGGAGAGATCGCCCTCACTACCGATTCGAACGTCGCCGAAAGTCCATTGAGCTCCGCACGCCGGCCGCTCTCCACCACGTTGTTGATTGCCAGTGAGACGCAAAGGAGATACTGCACAGAAACAATCGCATCGTACCGAGGAACGCCAAAAGCAGGCGAGACTGGATATACGATGATGGTTAGCTTTCGAGGCTGGAATATACTACTCGTAGCAGTGATCTTTCGCCCAAAGGTCGAAGTTAGCGAAAGGTTTCGAGTGGAAACAGTCTTGCCAATTGGGCAAGTGTTTGGCAAGTAGTGTCTGCAAGTCTTAGAATAGCAAATCAAAACTGTTAAATTTCAACCAAACACTTCAACTTATTCGCCATTTCATGTGTATACCCTATCCTCGGAACCGACGCGCCAATTCGTATAGGTCAAATCCCGACCATCGTCGACAAGACCGCTCTCAAAGACTTTTCTTGGAGATTGACATGTCTGGATCTCGCCACGGAGCCTTCTCCCCCACATGTCGTCGACGGCCCCTCCGCGGCGGCTATAGTGCCTGGGGAAGTCTCCACAGCGGGAGTTTGGAAGGCACGTCTGAATGACATCTTGACCCGAGTACGGCGAGAGCAACGACAACTGCTCGAACTCGCCCTGCTCCCACTTGTCAAATTGTCTACTTGTCAATCTGTCCCCTGGTTTACTTGTCACCTACTCCCTGTCCTGTCACCGGGCTGCGGTCTCAGCCCGAGTTGCTACACACTCAGGCGTCGTAGTTGAACAGTTTGAACACTCTGCTAACACAGGGAGGAATGAGATCTCGACCAACCGGTGGTGATGAACTGGGAGTCATTTTAGCGTCTGACGGCGGTTAATCTATCAGCCTACGTGCCAATTCCTCTTGTTCTGCGAGTATATCGAGCGAGCAACGTACGAGTACGCCCCCCGAGCCTCCGACTATCATCCCCTCCGATCCCAACGAGCCCCTGACCGCCATCAAGGATAATCTCGCCCGCATCGTCAACCGGGAGCTTGCTCAAACGCCCAGCAGAGAGATAAACCAGCTTTGCGAAGAACAAACTCCATGCTCTTACAACTGGCAAGTTAAAATATACCCGATACGAGTAGCTCCGCCTATGTCACTGTATCTGGATTTAATCCATCCAACCCTACACTCGCCCCGTTTGTAGCAACGTACTTCGCTGTCCTGTCCACACCACGACAAGGGTCGGGGAAATCCCAAACCAAATCGTTGGCAACACGTTTCCTTTGGTGCAAGAAAATCCCATTGTTACAAGCTTGACTTTTGGCAAGCCGCGCTGGTCAGATATGGGTCGTTTCGAACGTCCCTAACTCCAATTGCGTTAGTTATATTGTTTAAGTCACTTTTAGCCAGAGGAGTTTGCAACCCAACCGCCGTTTTCGCCTAGAAGCGGTTGGGTCGGCGGAGACGCCGCTTTCAATCGTTACCCGACTACGATTTCTGCGCTCGTACTGCTGTTTATCCCTATACCATGGCAGATTGAGCGAAATATATTTTCGAAGAACGACCCTCCCACTGAAGCTACATCTCCAAACCCGTTTACGGGAAGAGGGTAAGTTCGGACACGCAACGCATGTGTCTACGTACAGGACAACAAAACGTAGGGAATTCGACCCCACCCCACGCCCACGATCAAACACGATACCCCAGCATAATATACTAACCGAGTCGACGCAGCTGTAGGCCGTGAACAGAAGGATAGCAGAGAACACGACATCCAGGTGTTCGTCGCCGTTGAAGAGGGAGAGAAGGGGGACCAAGAGATACACGGCGATCTCGCAGACCGACGCCATTCTCTGGGATAACTTGACGCCCAGCCAGGGTGTGAGGTACGGCACGGCCAAGAAGATCTCGAACGCCATCAACGCCAACCGGGAAATAAGGAACACCTATCCGGGTATTTGATATACAGATAGGATATGTTGAAGGGACAAGCGTAGGCGGAGGAAGTGTTCATGGCCGCCGGGTGCACACCATCTAATAACCCTACAATCACCGCCATCAGCACTATATACCAGCAGCGTTACGCATATCAGGCGAGCGGGGTTGCACTCCATCATATTTTGCTACAACCGTCGTCTTCAGTCAGCACCATCGTCATCAATAACATTGTTGTCAGCGTCCTAGCGCCGGGAGTGCTCAACCATCCCGACAATCAAGAGAGGCGCTCACTTTCGAACGGTCCGCTCGTCTATAGAGGCACACGACGTATGCTACGGTAGGGTTGTTGTTCCACAATTGGTGTTTCTGGGGCTCCTCACTTGAGGAGCTCAACGCCCCACACAGCCAATGGCTTTGTGTAAAACTGTACTCCCGACCCGACCTACAATCTTCACAGTCAAACATGTTGTAAAACAACACTGGAGTTCCAACAATGTAGGGTATTCCTTCAGTGGAGAAGCCCCCGTCAGTCAGGAAGCTATATACACCAAAAACAAAAATGCTACCTCTAGCCTAGCAAGTGTCACGCTCAAACGGCGTTCGAAACGTACATGTAGATATACTGTAGTATCATTCCGCTCCTGGTACTTTCTGCACACGGCGCAAGCTAAGGCACAGGCGCAACTAATTGATTTCTCGACATGCTGGCTTGAAGGCCTCTGTTCCAAACCACCGACTGGCATGGAAGGAAAATGGGAGTACAACCCGGCGGACGGCCGGTCCATCTCATGACTCTGCTGTAAAACCCGGGAAAATTCTGATAATATTCGTTACTTCTCCAGTCGAGGAACACCAGCAGTAATATACACTTTTACGACAACGGCGTACCCCTATCGTAGACGGCGTCGCATCCTATACTCCCCGCAGCCATCTACCGCCGGTGGACACAAGTCTCGTTCGCCTGCATTCCAGTATAAATAGCAGTGGTGTGTATGTTGACACGGACAAACGTACGAATCCCACGACACTCCAAGGTTTTCATATAGTACACAGAGTAAACATGTACGTACTCTTAGGGGGGGAGGTGGGCCTAAATCGGGCCCGGAGGACGACCCGCCATACACACATGCGGTGTCCTCTTCGTATAGAAATGGGCAAGCAGAAACTAGTCGGTCCCACCTTCCCGATTTGTAGACTTGACCAATCCAGTCCCCCCTTGGCGACGCTACTCAGCGCCCAGAGAGGGAAGACCTCGTCGAATCCAGAGAAGGTGAACTGGGGAGCACACGAAGGGGGCAGGCGGGAGAGTATGGAGGCGTGCTACCATAGGCGTTACACGTTTGAGTTAGAATGCGGGGTCGGGGAGGGGTTCTCAACAAAAACCTTCACAATATCTCTTCTGATCCGAACTACTGGTAGGTTGTTTTTGTAGACCCAGCCAATGGGCTCATGTATCCGACTTGCTCAACCTATACTTTGTGTCAGACTTGATTGTAGGGAGAGCTGTAAGGCTCTTCACGCGATCAACTCTGGAAACAATTGGTGCTACCACTACCGTAGTTCCCGTCTACGAAAATATCTTGTTCTAGGGTCTTGCCTGGGCCTGGCTGAGCGCGTGGTATATATAATACACATAAGGTAACTCCAGCCTCTTTGGAGATTCCAAAATACGAGGGACGTTAGATACAAAGAGTGGACATCCAGAACGCGCGAGCCCCCAGTATCTATGGAAGCCTTACAGCAATCCAAGTTCAAACCGTTATGCGCTTCACTTTGTTCTCACGCATAAAGAGCGCCGTGGTAGTGTATAGGAGACGTGGCGGTCGCGCGTTTCGACCTGTCACTGCACCCTACCAGGCGAAATTAATTTCAACGTTTACACCATATAAAACGAAACAATCGAAACACACCGCAA
Organism: Costaria costata; assembly: GCA_036873775.1. Classification (NCBI taxonomy): domain Eukaryota; class Phaeophyceae; order Laminariales; family Agaraceae; genus Costaria; species Costaria costata. Next base: position 27,414 of record JAYJME010000106.1, read on the forward strand.
ATATCCCGTTGATGAAAATGAGAATGCGAACATTCCCTTGTGCCAGCAAGGTTTCCGGCTTGGCATCGATGGTTGCGTTCCCAAGGTCCTGGGCATCCTGACCGTGTCCGTCCCTTCTGGCTGCCAGAGGCACCATTTCCGGCTGCATCCAGGACGGTTTCCGAATACCAAATACCTCTAACTCCAGCGCAGATTCTTCGTTCACCGATGATGCGCGTTCTGCCTCCGCAAATTGTACCGGTGGCAACAGACGTCCTGGAGTGGTACCGCCGTTCGGTATGGGTTCACTCCTGTCGGTGTTCCGGCCAGGTGCGTTTCTTCTGGCGGCCGGAGGCACCGTGTCCGCCTGCATCCAGGACGGTTTCCGAATGCCAGTTGCCTGCACCGCCAAGGCGGACTCCGTGTATGTCAGTGACCCACCGTCTTCATCGCCGCCCTTGCAGTCACCGGTGTTATCAACATCGCGGCCGCTGCCGCTGAAGTAGCAGTAAGGCGAACACCACGCATTCGCTCTAATAGGGTGGGGGCGGGCGTGGGAAAATGCGGGAAAGTAGATGTCGCGAGCGTCAGTACAAGGGTAGGTCACCACCCACTTGTGACGTCTCTAAACGATCAGGTCAGCGCCGCTTCTTGTCTCCTCTACTGTAGTCTAAGACTCGAAGTTCCTTGCTGCGAGGCCGAGGTGTCGCTTGTGATAGCTATACTGTCGTGGACGTCACGAAGCGTACTTGGCAAGATTGAATGCTTCTCAAGATAAACATCTACATATCGGTTTATTTTTTTAGCTGATAGCCGCTCTGTCTGCCATTTGATTTGTTCAGCGCGTACGTCGATCCGAGGGCGCAAATGCGACCCCCCTCCCGTTCCTCGTACACCTGTACTTCACCTACTTTACGTGGCCGTCCGGGCTGGAGAAATTGTGAGTACACACGGTAGGCGCGTTCAACGACGATGTCTTGCCAACGTCGGCTGCACGATACTCCAGCGGAATTGGGAAGCCAGCGTAAATGGTGCTCACGACCTAGGTGGTCAAGACATGGGAGAACGCTTAGAGCAGCAACTGATAGGCGCTATCATGGCTATCGGTCGATCCCTAACAAAGACACTGTTGTCCACGTCCTACTTGGACCCGAGTTCCACCTATTAATATCTCCTCCTCTGCGTGGATGGTGGTGTACAACGGCATCACCCTGAAAACCACCGCAACTCTTACTAGAATGTCGGATGTTGTACACGTACTCGCGACTTGCGGGCAAGAGCTGCCGCTAGAGACAACAGAAAACGAAATATGCCCACGGAGAGATTGTATCGTTGTCTGTTCCGGACCGTGTGATGTGTGCTGCCTGGAACGGGTTTAGGCAGGATGTTAGAAGCGCACCACGCGGCCACGCACCTCGGCAACTCGCTGGCAGCGTGCTCGGTGTCCTTGATGTACACGAAAACTAACGGCAGTGCCAGGAGAGCCAAGCCAGCCCCAACCAGGTTTGGAAGAAGGTACGGATACCTGTTGAGTGTTTCAGGCGCATGAGAACATACCCGGGGCCGACTAAACAATATATCGATATCTATATACAAGGAGTATCGATACCTACACCGACCGTCATGGGAAGATGGGGTTAGTCGCACAGAGGTTTGGTGGCAAAATATACTGCCACACGTTGTCACGAGCAACAGATATCATCCGCCGATGACATGACATTTTCTCGTGTGCGTGCCATATAGGAGGACGACGATGTTTCTTTGTCATCTGCCGGCCGCTCTGCTCTCCAGTGATGGTCAAATATACAACAGCTGGTTTCAAACGTGAGGGTGCGATACGGCCTACTTCCCGCTTCTCCTTGAACAGCACCTTCTAGAAAATGTAATACCTGCCGAATATTCCTCGTTCCGAGAACGTCTGCGGATGGTGTTTCGCTGGCTCCGATAACAGCCCCCCAACGCCAGGCCCAAACACCCCCCCGATCGTCCAGGAGGCTTATCGAGGGTTGACGTGGAAACAACACACGGCAAGAGTACCATAGCGGCCACGGAGGAGAAAGTTGCTGGGTGTAGGGAGGCCTTTTTCCACTAACACACTCGTAAAATTAGAAACCTCTTGCAATTGGCTGGCGTTGCCTTCGTCGTCTCCGCCACCTCCACACAACTAGCAAGGCCTCGTAATGGAACAGCGGAACGAGAGGCATGCATAGAGCACACAACACACCGATGCCATATTCATGTACTTAGCACTCGATAAACGGTTTCCCCGTTAAATTCTCCAAATTGGCGAGCCCCCTGACGCCTCCTCGGCTTGAGAGGCAATCCGCACAGCTACGTGAATACTCTATGCCGCACTCAGATTAATTGCTTGGAACTACCAGGCATTGCGAAGATGCCGAGTGCACATCTGCGGCGTATACCAAAGGCGCCTATCGTCTGTTCGAGGTTGCCACAACAATAATCCCACCAACCAGGGGGGGGTTGCCCCTCCATGGACCAAAAGGTGCGTGATGGCTCAGGCGCACAACGGCCCATCGAATGTGTACATTGTGTATCGTCGACTAAGCAAGTATCGTTTTCCCCCGATTTCATTTAACAACTTCTGCGTCTCAAACGACGCACGCACGTTCCTCTTCGAGAGTCGGGGGTCTCGTGGGCGCAGCGCGCTACGGGATGGCATATCGCGAGTTGGTACCGTTTGCATTAAACTGTTGTACGGTACTCACTCGTGACGAATCCCATGCCGATGATCTCGTGCTCCTTGCTGCAAACTTCTGAAACAAGAGTTCTTGACACCACAATCACGCCATTCAGTAACCCAAGCAGAAACCTGAGGCACAGGCACGAGAATAGTCACAGTAGCGTGGGCTGGTGGGTTTCATACACCTATAATCGTGACAGCAATGTCGAGGAGTACTGACCGACCAACTTCAACATAAAGCTGATAATTGTGGTACGCTATGCGAATGGCTTTGAGGGGGGTTATCTCTTAGTGGTGGACACTGTTGGCTTAACCCGCAAACAATCACGAGGCGTCGCCAGACCGGTGTCGCGTCTCTTGCTCAATAAACTCAGACTGGCGCCGTGCTGCCACAACACCTTCCTCGCACAAAGGACACCTCATGTGCGGGGCTAGGAGTGGCATGGCCAGAGATGCCCTTCGGCGTTCTCGGTGGTACCATCTTTGGCTGGTTGTAACCAAGCATGTACTTCTTACAGTACGTTCATAATGATGCCTTGGTAATATGATTGGGCATATCAAAGGTCACGGTCTCTTCCTTGCGGATCTAGAACGATTCACTGTAGAGTGTATTTTGTTCGTTGTACAGAACCACGCCGCGGACTTCATGTGTTGGCATAATACCACGCCGCGGACTTCATGTGTTGGCACAATCCTGACCTGGACATAACGGCCATAGTGAACGTTGTGGAGCATCCGAACACCACCGACAGCACCGCGTTTGATAATATGCCGAACACCAACACGAAGCGGCGGCCACACCGGTCGGCGACCATCCCCCAGACATGCGAGGAGCACACCCGGCCGAACATGTAAGCAGTAGACATCGCACCGGCGTAGAACCCTGCAGTACGCACAGCGATAGCAATAAACACATTTGTCGTCGGTTCTGAGGCTACACCCGTCTTGTAATATCAGCGCTGATACAATGCGTTACATCCAGCCTCTTTCGACACTTACGCTGTTGATGTAAACCGATAGCCAAATATAAAAACGTCGCTGACGAGAACAAGTCTTCCCGGCACGGGTCAAAACCAACAACTGCACTTAGGCACAAGACTAACAGGGGGTCATTACATGTCAACAGGCGGTGTGAATGCCATGGAGCGCGTGCGTTAAACGGCGTAAGCTCGTCTATTACATCAGTGCGACAACCCTAGATGCAACGAATCACGTGGGCGAACGCCCGGAGACACATCATGAGAGCACCGGAGAATTTCGTGAGGGGATGTACAAGTTACTAAGAACGCCAACAAGTTTACAACGTTCCGCGACACTGGCTTAACCCCTTTAGAGCCGGAAACGATTTTTGGGGACAAAACTACTTGGAAATAGTGTGGAATCGTTTTTCCGGTGGTGAAAGGGTTAAGGTAAACTCAGACACGCATGTTTGGACACCAAGCGAGTTTCTGTGCGGTACGCAACGAAAGTAGTTGTATGATGTGATTCGAGTGTGCTGCGCCTGCGTTTCGTTTCATACTGGTACACGGTAACGCGTCGGCAACATATATACACACAAGGGGAGTTTCGCTGCGGTGGACTGAGGCCCGCCGCTACACCGCGTATGCCTGCAAAAGGTCGTAATCTGTAACGCGTAGCTATTAATATTTAGTAGTAGAAGTCCGAGAACAACACATCGAAGCCACAGTGCCGCCAGGAGGTGTGCACGTAAGTGTGGTGACTGTTCATCCTATAGAACTGCGGCGCTGTCTTTTACGACAGAAATATATATATATTAAACGCATTTTTAATGTTTATGTTCATACAGGAACAACTTAACTACACCAGCACGTTTTAAGTGTAGTGTGTTGTTTGGTTTGTCGATGCAGCGCCAGCGATACCTGCTGTTGTTGACGTATAATGCGCGTGGTATGAATCCAATAGGAAATGAGACACGATGCAAGGATTACCTGTGGTGTTGCTGTATTTTGACTATGTTGCACGTACACGGTAAAGGGCAGAGAGAACCCCCCCCGTGTGCGATCATTTTATATAGTTTCACTCTTGTCTTCCTTGCGCACTCTTTGTGGTTTCTCCCCGACAACATACATTGCTACTTCGCACGTGTGCACCACCACTGACTCATACATGAAACGGTGGAATCCCGATGATACGTACACAGGCACTGAATCAGAACGCGTTTTTCAGGTTGCAGAATAATAGTGTCGCGGAGCCCCTCGCGGTAGCCTGCAATTTTCACATTCGAAGTGATCGTTTCCTGGGGTCAGGAGGGAACAAACGGTCAGGAGGGAACCAACAAGACGTAGTGCTGTGCAAACGCGACGATCCATGTGCGGAACCTCAATTTAATAGCTCCGTTCTCGCTTTTTTGCGCATACCTGGGAGTTCTGTACGATCCGTGCGAGACTGCAGATTCGCGCGTTCTCTCCAATCGTTACCGTAAACTACTGCTATTATTGGTGTACAAGATATAGACTGTCGGCGAGGCGAATTTTGCACTACAGGCTGGTTCAGGCAAGAAACCCCAACTTTTGTCAGTCACGAATGCCGATCGCAATATCTACTCGAATGTCACATACCAGGTATTCGGTATCATACCGACCACCATGAATACTGGAAGAGGGGTGACATAGCTAATTTTTGGTGTTAAGGACCTAGGACTGGCGGTAGCGCCGAAAACGTGTCCAAACCAATCACGGGCCTTCAAAGAGGTCAATTACAGTAAGGCGTTCCCTTAGGAAGAAAACAAAAAAAATCTCATTTTTTTCCTGGACGAGCCGCTTCCAGGTGCTCCGAGGCATGTTTGTACAAATTTGCAAAAAAATATTCAAAGAACTGACTGCGTACGACCAATATTAAGTCATATTTAACGCCCAACGTCGAATCTATACTGAAACCAAGTAATTACCAGACTGAGCCGTAATTTTGCACCTTCACCGCACAAAAATCCGAATGTCCACGCCGTTTTTGAGAGTTAGACCCTGAAATTTTGCACACGTGTTCAATGTGCCCCTCGCCGAGCGCTTTACGAATGTGTGTGTTTTTGTTTTTTTTTCGCCGGAAATTTGGAATCCCTCAAGACCCAAATTTCCCAAAAAAAAAGAAAACTGAAATATCTGGCGAAAAAATAAATAAATAAATCCATCCGTTAAAGGTTCGACAGGGGCACATTAAACACGTGTGCAAAATTTCAGGGTCTAACTCTCAAAAACGGCGTGGACATTAGGCCCTGAAGGAATTTTGGGCGGTAGCTTGAACCAGCCTAGTAGTTGGATACAATGAAGCGAACCAGCCACGCCCGAGTTATACGTACAGAGTATTGGCCCATTCTCGGCCCAAGCAAGTGACACGAATTGAGAGCTACCAGGTACAGTATGAGTACACCGTGACGCTCAGATGTGTACCTCCTTAATTTCCATCAAACAGAAACAAAACTAACAAGACCAAGGGGGGATTCGAATTCCAGATTGTATTGGACTTTGTTAGATGTAAAATACGACCACTGACAGGTTGGTGGTAATGTTGTACATGTAACAAAAGCACAGATTTGAGGTGCTGACTATTAATAGTAGCTCAGCAGTTATGCTGCACGTCTAACAAACGCACAGACTGGTGTATTTGGGAATCAGTGGATATGATATGCAACTACGTACCACAGCACAATCTGGGGTCCGGGCTTATTGTTGCACGTCTAACAGAGCACGAACACCTACGACCTAATCGAGGGGAGGCAACTTATAGTGCGGTGCACTCACGGGCACCGAAGACCTATTCGGGGTGACACAACGAGCGCCGACGCAAGCTACGGTAATGGTGAACCTAAAAAAATCGCGACTCCTCTCTCCCTTGAGGACCTCTATAGGTCATAGGTAACCCAAAACTTGCTTTTGAGGAACAATTCACCGAACAATCCCATGGCCTACAGCAGTAGGTATGCATATACTGAACACTATTTTGTAAAATTGTTAAGAAACACGTCAGCTGTGAGTTAGACCCATTGAGAGGTTGATACTCCTCTTTGGAAGTTGCGTGACATAATGCGTCGAGCGCACGAGTTTTTCATTCCATTTAAATGAAGCGGCGTTGTAAAAAAGTGATGGAACCCCAACGGCTATATTGGGTAGTTACTTACAACGGTTGAGGAGCCCCGTCAGTCAAAAAAACAATATTATCAAAAAGTGCTACAGCATAAGGCTACCCCTACCCCTACCGTTCCACGCGTCCGGCCTTATATGAATAGCACCATCTAACACGTCGCGGTCGAGGGAAAGCACCTTGAAGTTCTCGTCTCGCGAGCACAGGCCGTGCGTCAGCATCTCCGTGTAGCCCGCCCTCGAGATCTCTTCCCGGAGGAGGTCGCCGAAATTGTTCAGGGGCTGGTGCCCCCCCACTGTCAGAGTGGCCGGTAGAGTCGTGGGGATGCTGCGAGGGGGACAGCAGAAATCAAGGTTTGTCGTTACAACTTACCCCGGGGTAACCCCTTTACAACCTATCCCTCGTTCGGGTACAAACTACCTGGAAATAGTATAGGACAGTTTTTGCGGTAGCGGCAGAATATCTGTCGCTAGGAACTCGAGCAGCAGGACATTTGTAGTTGTCGTCAAGTTGTGAGCGTTGGATATCGTTCGGTCGATCGGTCGGTCGGTTGGTCGCTTCAGCCATCTCGAAAGGGGTTTCAGCCATCTCGAAAGGGGTTCCTGTTTTTTGGCGCCGTGTAAATTAGAACCTAATTAGAACCTCTTTCCTTTCCTTACTGTCGACTTGACCCCGCCAAACCTTTGGTTGGTTGGGGGTTCAAGAAGCAGGTCAACTTGTCGTCTCAGCTAGATGTTTTGCGTTGCTCTAAGAGTATGGCTGCTCAGGCCACGCTGTTCGCCACTCCAAAATAAGACAGCGCTCCTCCAAAAGTAGACAAGTTTCGCAAAATAATTTGACACTTTATCGTATACCACGCGAAACCGATGGATTCAAGGCGAGCAGCAGGCAAAACACCAACAGGGAGTCACAACAATCATGTCGCAATCTACACAGCGACCAAGGAACAAAAATGACGTACCAGGTATGCACCCTAACGCCGGGCAATATCGCGGACTCTTAGAATATTGTGTGCCAGCGTGTACGACTGACTGCCCCACATGCCACAACTAAAATACCAGGAGGTTCGAGTTCGACCCATCACACGCCCGACTCTACCCAGTCTATAAAAACACGAAAACAATAGAAACAGTCCAACGTTGTGAATCTTAGGGTACATGAGTACTCTGGCGTACCCGGGCACCACATCTGCGTTTTTTTTTTATTTATTGGTGATATTATACTCGGGTATGTACCCGGGTATATACTCGCATAGTATATTATAAATTAAAAAAACGACAGCTGTGAGATCGAGGATTTCGTGGAAACTCATCCGCATAGTATATATATATATATATATATTACATAAAAACCCAACCTTGAAACAATCCGCCTCGTTTCTTACTTGTTGAAACCGTAGGCGATGGCCACATCTTCGACCACGTCGACGGGGTGCAAGATGTCGCTGCGAGTTGGCGGGACGGTGACCTTAATCCCCGGCTCCTTGCCTCCCTCGCCCTCCATCTCTATAGCCTCCGCCGGTCCCAGCTGCATCTTGGTGCACAGTCGGCAGATCTCCTCTACCTCGATCTGAAAGAAGCCGCCACGAGATAAAAGAGGGGTTTCCCACTGGTATACATTACGAGGATGCCCTGGTAGATACCCGAGTATCGGCAATAAAAATCAGATATGCGTACATACTATGCGGATATTCGGGTACACACTCGAGTGTCTCTAATAAAAATCAGATGCGGTACCCCGGTACGACAGAATGTATGTACCCTACCAAACATACATCGAGCGGTTGTGTTTCATCGACACACACGTTCGAGTACCTCATAAAGCGACGCGTTCGAGATATTATACCGGGTGCAAACCACCACCTACGAAGCAAGCCACGCCATGCTGCTACATATTATACGACACGGCATTTGCAGGGCGGTTGACGCTGCATAGCATTATGCGGCGACCTATCGATCGAACATCAGAACAGCAGTACTGGTGTCGTGGGTACTCTGTTTTCTGTCCGAGTCACCCACCTCCACCCCGATGATGGAGCAAATTTCCTTGACCGAGGCCTTTTCTGTCCTCGTGGACATGAGGGGCGTCGTCTGCGTCTCGCCGCTGTCGTCGTACGTCACGTCAACAGGCTCCACAGAAAACTTGTCCCCGCAGTACTGCAGTCGATTGACAATACACAACAGAACCAAACACCCGGCATGAGTTGATTAACGCACCACACAGAACCAAAATACCAGCACTAGTTGGTTCACGCACCGCACAGAAACAAAATCCCACGCAGCGCGACGTGGGAAGGAACCCGGCGGCAAAAGAGGCAGAGGAGTTGACACCGCAAAACGTCGCGGGATACATCTATACATAAACCGGCGAAGTAGGGAGAAGAAAAGTGGGGGTCAAGTGATGAAAAAGGCAATCAATAAAATCGGATTGTGATCGAATCCGCCAGTGATGGAAGACATTTCTACGGGGGGATAATAGTAATAAAAACCTCATATTCGTATGCATTTATTTATTTCCCAAAAAACAAAACAAACAAAAAATGGTGTGTAACAAAACAGGTGGGATACACAGGCTTGTTACGGTCCTCCGTAATAGGATACCGGTATTCCTTCAGGGGCAAGCCTGCGCTTGGGAACAAATGTGGGTCTGCGACCGAGAGGAGCGGTTCCACTCTCGTTTGGCAGAAGCGGGGACCCTGTGGTCCTAGTGGTTTGCATGGGTGACACCAATTTATGTTTTAGGTTTCACCTATTAATAGACTGGTATAAACATATCTATAAATTCGTGTTGGCTGGTCGGTGTTACTTGTAAAACGATAAAAATACCGCTAAAACGCTCATCTCGAGGCGGAGGTTTTCTGAGTGTTTATTTTTTGGTTCGAGTGTTCTTCGCCTCTTTATCGTCGCTTTATTCCCGAAAATGGTGTTTATGTCGCCCCGTGGCCGTCCAATTTCGCCACTGCCGCGACCATTGCATCCAAACATTCGATCAACACCGTATGAAACAGTATTGAACAACTTGCGCAAAGAATGCAACCAACCAGCAGCCGCGTGCACGGCTCGTCCTTACCTGGCTGAACATGGTGACCATGGTGTCGAGCACGATGTTGGCCTTCGTCAAATCGGTGGCGGTACACTCGATAAAAACGTCCGTCGTTTCCAGTCGGATGCGGCTGAGGTGGCCGTTGATAACCGGGGGCAGCGACAGCACGTCCCCGTTCGAGTCCGTGATCACCGGGTAAACCTGTAGACAAGGACCACGAAAATTAGAAAGAAAAAACAAAATCACACATAATACGTACTAACTTAATTCATACCGGTACAACATACCGTAGGTTAAACAACGCAATAACACGTACTGTATATAGCGAGGAGTGCCGTTATCGAGTACGTCGGTAGTCCCCACGCCTGGTGATCAGGCGCAGTCAAGCTTGACATGCGCGGCGCAACAGTTTAGTTCCACTGCGTGAATAAGGCACAGAGCCGTGACCACAAGATCACAAGCAAGACACAGCAGTGCGTGACATTTTACGTTTTATGACTATCACAGGGCGTTGAGGGCAGAGTAACCGATCGCCGAACAGCCCGCGATGCAGACAGATACTCTATAGCCGTAATGCGCGTCTACTCGATATTGCCTGTAGTGATAAATAATGCTCTCGATAAAAGCTCATGTTCCTGGAACACTTGCCAAGACCGCTGACATTTGCCCTCCAAATAACGAATCCAGCTCTAGGGTGTTTCCGCAAAGCACTGAATTCGGAAGCACAGCAGTACGGTAGCCATATCCTCTAAACGCTGACTAGGGTGTTCGCCTTGCACTTACCTCGCTGTCGTAAATAATGGGCGTGTAAGGCTTCAAGTGCTTTGCAGATGGATCCGTGTTGTAAAACTCCAACAGCGCCTTGGCATTCAAGGCACCCTGTCACGCGCGGGGCGGGCGGTGTGAAGGAAGCGCAAGACAGCAGGCCGAGGCAACTTCAACGTCACAGCTGAGGATGTATACACGTGCTTTCGCTGGTCCATACAAACGCGATCGCCGGGGGGGGAAGGCAAGCATGTGAAGGAGTATCTGAACAATTTCGATTTTCGACATGCCTCGCCATTTCCCACCAAACCCGTTCCGCGCCACATTTTCCTCAGCATCTATAAGGGCCAGCAATAATCCCGCAGCCCGACGAAAGCACGCCTTGTGGCAACGAAATGCTCGCCTTTTTTATTTTTTTATCTTCCCATTTATTATCTTCACTCGTCTTTCTCCTTCTCCCTCCCTAGTCGTACGTCAGATC
>JAYJME010000107.1:0-38319 GCA_036873775.1 Costaria costata
GGCGGGCGGACAAAAGGATGTGCCACGCTGACACGCTGCGAGCAGCAGCAGCAGCAGCAGCAGCAGCAGCAGCAGCAGCAGCAGCAGCAGCAGCACTGCAGTGATAGCAGCCAAGCCAGCATCGGGGCTGTTATTGGCTGTTGTGTGTTGTGTTATCGTATGTTTTATGTCGTTCAAATCCTTTTTCAATCCACCGATCCGATCCGCACATCCCGTCGAAAATATTGATCATTTCGACGGGATGTGCGGATCGGATCGGTGGATCGAAAAAGTTGGGATTGAGAAGGCTCTTTTTCAACAGCATAAGAAAGGCCGATTTGGTTTCCGATCGGAAACCGGCCTTTTCAATCCACCGATCCGACTGCATAGGAATTAGCCTTACTAATATTGTTGCTCATTTTATGGTTCTCAACAGGCTCCAAACAAATTTAGCACAGCAAGCATAGTACGAGAATACCATTATCTATCAGTATTTTTTTTGTTTTTGTCTTATTTAAATCCCTTAAGGTCGTTCCGACCAAACACAAAAAGTCTACCAGGTATTAATACACGACTGTGACAACAAAACGTGACAGTTTCTCCACCAATCAAGACATTAATGAGGAATCCTCAATTTGAATTGTTGTGAAAATCCCCAAAAATTTCGGTGTTTCAGCATCCAGACTTCTTGCTTCACCGTGGCGCTACCGCCGTGGGGGCGGGAGTGCAGATTATTCCCCAGTACGTATATTTACTCGTATATCTCCCCATACAATATCAAGCACACCATGACTACAGCAGTACGTAGTGTACCAACAAACACAAAACAGACAAAATTGTCCACTGCGAAAAGCTATAGTACGTGCCAGCAGACGAAGGGAATGTCGACCACTGCTGGACATGAGTGCCGGTGATGTTGCTACGCTTACTTAATAACAGGTACAGCCTTCTGTGTGCGTACGACGCACACTACATATTGACAGCGTGCGACCGACGGCCTTGAAATAACAACCTGTTACCAGGTACAAAGCAAGATGTAGTCTGCCTTGTGCAGGATACTGCTGTAAACATAATCAGTACAGAGTTGAGTAGTTAGTAGAAGCGCACTATACTTGCGTGAAACAACAATCAGACAAGCACAGTTATGACCTCCAGCAGCAAGGCTAGCACACGAAACCTCTACAGCAGAAGTGGAGATTGCCTGCAACCCCTGCTGTTTCAGGCCGTTGTCTGGGAAGACTCGGGTAAATCGAGATATTGTGAGCGAACTCGTGTTACAGAGTCTCACCTGTGCCCACAATAAGGCGAGGACGAAGCCAGTACTACACTGTGGACCGCCTTCCTCGCGTAAGCCAAAACTTAGCGACCTAGGAGGAAACCCTACAGGAACCTGGCCTCAACTCTTGTATTTTATTGAGTGCCTGTGCCATGAGTGCGCAGTTCGCTCAGCGTACATTTTGCGGTCGGTACTTGCCCCCCTACCCCCGGGTTGGTCCGCCACCAGAATTTGTACAGAACCAAAACAACGAAAATACTAAAAAACCTCGTGTCCTCGTGCCCACGTGCCCACGAGCACTCGTGTGCATCGAGACACTGAGACCAACCCGATACTACTCGTACGATATATCTGTGTCGATCTGTACCGGTTACCTCAAAACCCTGTTGGTGGCTGTCGGCTGACCTGGCCGCGCAGAACGTGCTGCAGTGCATCTGTCCGATCGACGTGCATCCTTCTCCGCGGGCCTGCAGGCGGAACTGAGGGGTGAGTGTCACAAGAAAGAGGATGCTTTACTTTTCACGTGCCGTACGAGTATATGTTTCAAGATGTTGGGTCTGTCCGCCTATTGTCTTCCCTACACACCAAACTGCTATAACCGAGGGCTACACGAAGGAGAGTTGCCTCGTACTCGCACTAGGACGCTGTGTGTTCCCAGGAGCACCGTGTTATACAGAAGAAATAACTGGAAGAAAAGCAAGTGATCAAACACACACCTGGAAGAACCTATATTAATACGTGCATATTTTTCCTGTGGCATATCACGTATTTTTGCCACAACTCCAGCTGGACTGTCGGTAAGAAAGTGCCCTACCCTCCAACTGGCTCGTTGGTGCACTCACTGCAATGTGGCCAGGCGGGAGCATTTTTAGTGCCCTTCTTTGTGTGGGGGGGGAGGGCTTTATGGATGAAGTTTTGAAACTTTGGTTCCATGCGGTTAGGTTTGCTGTCTCTCGTACCTACTGCTGTGGCCAAGTGGTTATATTGCATCTGGTATAATCTAAGCGTAACTTCGTTTCTTGGGGCCCTTAATAGCGATCTGGTCGTTGATAACGTTTGTGTCGCGAACCGTCTACGAGCAGCGTGTGCGCCCAGCAGCACGGGGAGGATGTGAAACCTGTGCTGTACGACTCCTTTCATTGGAACTTGGACAGCAGTTTGTATCATCCCCCAATCACGTAGAGGGCTTTGCGGTAAGCGTCACTTTTAGTGCCATTTTTTACCCCAAGAAGTCCTGAGAGGTTTTGTACAGCAGTAGTACTCGTATACAGCTGGACCAGGCACGTTTCAATGGTGGGCAAGAGAGCGCGTTTTGGACCCCATTTTACATTGTTTTTGATTAATACTTTTGATGCCGATTGCAGCTTTTGTGGCATCCGTCCGAAAGTACCCTACCCTGGAATATCTTCTTTGCTTATGTACAGGAGCGCATGTCGAGCACTAGGTGATTTTGTCCACGACTTCGACCCCTTCTTCTGCATTTTAAATTGCCAAAGCTGACCGCGTAATTTCTGCAGCAAAAATAGCCACGGTACACAGCATTTTCGTTGTCATGGCCAACATTATTTCTCCAAGTACCTGGTACAACATGCTAAACGCCGAAAAAACTGAGGCGCACTCGCCATCATGAATAGCTGGAGTGGCTCTGCGCGTGGTGTGTTCATTGTCGGCTCTATTGGGCGCACGGTACCTGTAGGAGAGTGCCGCAAAAGGCCTTGTGGGGCGTTGAGTTTACTACCTGCGATGTCTAAAGATCAAGCGTTTTTGTTTAGGGTGTTTGTGTAGATCGTATTATATTTGGGTTCGCAAGACCAGGCTATTCGCACGACGTATTCAAAACACAATCTGATGTTGAAACGCTTGCGTACACGCAAACCACTGGATTCGGACAAATGAAAGGCCGCCACCATTATCACAGAAATAGACAGGAACTAACGAAAATGGAATATACAACATACAAAAAAATCTATAATGCCAAACACCAACGGCTTGATTCGATTTGAGAATAATGCAGGGGACATGAGGCTACTGCGATTGCTGGCTCCTGACTGCTGCTGTATCCTCTGTGTTCACTACCGTAGTTCAGCCAAGGATGCCAAACGTGTTGACACCACGAAAGCGTGTTGTAGGGTACGTGCCTGGAGCGTGCTGTGCGGTTCTCGTGTGTTTGGCGTGGTCACACGTACAATAATCTCCATGACAGCGCCGTATCATATCAGCCGACTCGCTCGCTGTTCGTCTGCAGCAACAGCAGAATTAATGTTGCTGCCGCACCCGGAGAACCCTCCGTCGCGTGTGTCTGCACGCCTTTGCCGGCGTTCGCAGCGGTCTTGTGCTGCCTGATGTGGCCTGGCCACATTGGCCGCTGTGGGTCGTACTGCTCTGCTCGCGATGGGCACAGGTACTGCTGTGTGTCTTTTCGTACAGATTCGAACGTGATGGTGGCTTCATTATGGTTTACAGCCGATTTTCCATTCGCCCGGGGCAACCCGGGTTCTCTTTACCCAATATATTTATTTATTTTTCAAACGGCAAAACACCCAAACCCAAACGGATAATAATCTTGTCTTAAGGGACTTTTTGGACGATTTTGGAGCGTTTTGAATTTTGATTTTGGAATTGATTGTTTTTTGGGACCGGGTGAACAGAAAACGACCACAACAAACCATAATATATGTTTCGCAAACCCCATATTAACTCTCAGATTTTTTCAGTTGATGTCTGAAACAAGGGATAAGCCCACTTCTCTTGCAGACGACACGAAACATACATACGTCTTATCACCCATCAAAACCACAACTGGAAGAACCTCTACCTGTATATATTTCCTTTACGGCTTCCGTAGTTCAGAAAATGCTCCACCCTGGTATCGACTTTTGGATGAAATCATTGCAGCGTGGCAAGGCGGCAGCAGTTTAATGTGTCCTCTTTGCGTACCCCGAGTTTTTGTTGCTGTGGTTTGGAAATGAAGTTCCATGCGGTTGGATTCGGTGTTTTTAGTACTGTGGCCAAGTGGTTGTTATGCACTTAGTGCAAAACTGTTTTCGTTCGAGTACTCGTATTCAGCCGGAAAACTGTGCAGTTTTTTGTGATGGAGAGACAACTCGTTTTTGACCACATTTCTTACATTGTTGAGGAAGGAATACTTCTGAGGCCTATTGGCGGGCTCTGTGACATCGATCCGAAGATGCTGTACGATGGAGCACCATACATGTTTGTATGGACGGGCAGATGCCCAACCCCAGGCGATTTCATCCACGATTTCGATCTCGACTTCTTCCTTCAAAATTTCAACCTGGCGGGGAATTCCTGAAACCAAAGTAATCGCGGTGCACAGAATTTAAGTGGTCACGGCGAACACGATTTTTCCATCGATAGCACAACAAAGGCCAATACACTTACAGTACAGACATATCGGGACTTCTCTGAGTTTGTACGGTGCCTGTAGAACAGTCGCTCAAAAGGCCCTAGGACTTGTAACAACTCCCATATCTTCAAAGTAGAGTTATTAATTGAATCTTGGTTTCTCCTCCATACAGTTTGCAACGTTAGCGAGGCAGCACCGAATCAATAATTATATTTATATATAAACATATTTACCTGGTATTTGTATACATCCCCAGACTGGAAAGTTGATTTCATAACTATGGAGACCAGATTCAAGTAATCCACGGTGGGGTATAAACCCGACCGAGAAAAAGTAGCTGTCCACGGGAAGTCTCCGAACGGCCGCAGGGTCCTCACAAAACCACGCTCCGTGATACAGGGCTCCAGAGCACATGTCTCAATACTTCCGTTAGTACTTTCGTCCATGGTGCGCTGTGTGGTGAGAAATGGTCCGCGATGCTAGGGTGTCTGTTCTACTTCCGATTGAGACCATTGGGATTCTTAACAGCAACAACGACAAAACAACCAACCAAGCACAAAAACCGCAAATATCTCGTTACGGCTTGCGACGAAACAAGCCCCATGCGTTAACCCTGGAGCACCCACTGCCGCAGTCGGCGAGATTATGGGGTACGGGCGCATACAGCTCTGGCACTTAGCGATATTGGAGGCCAATATGTAATACACAGCGCAACACATACCTACAGTCAAAGTACACACCCCGCAATAATGAGGGTTTTTTTTCCGACGGGCGAACTACAGGCTCGTTACCGGAACAGTGGAAGAGTGAGGACTTGTCCAGCTTGGGCACAGTCGAAACCCCTGCTGCTGCACATGTAGAATGGGCCACGGCACATCTCAGAACAGTATCAGGAGTCAATAGAGTAATCTTGTGCTTCTATACTCGTACATCCGTGACGCTTGCTTCATTGATTCAACGGGATTGGAGCACAGCGAGCACGCAAGCATGGACACCACGCCACCTGTTTTTTGTTGCCCTCCTATGGACCCTTCGATATGTCCGAGTCCTTGATCAATGCGCTATTTGAAAAATTGGAAATCAACACACAATGTACTCCTACATGATAATACAGCAACACCAGACAATAGTGAACACAACACCCGGGACGAATGACTGCCGCCGATGTGCGTCTTACGGAACTGTTCTCGTTTATATTGGGCAGTGGACTTCGAGTGGGAACAAAACACAGAGAACCACAGGCAAATACGACATCCACGAGCTGGGCGATGGGTTAATCGCTTGACTTGCGAAGTCGACCTGCACCGGCGGATACGTTGCCCCGGAAAACAGGACTCCCTGAATGATCAATTTGTATTTTCGGCGATCATAATATCTTTAAAAAATGCCCTTTAAATGAGCAGAATGTAGGTACGAGTATTTGGCTCTGTAGGTGTTTTTTGACTGCGGCACATAATAAATCCGGCAGTACTGGTAGGTTCTGGTACTCTTCGTTATGTTTGTCAATGGTATTGCAGGTTGTACCACCAATAGCACAGCACGCCGGCACCAACAAGACGGCGGTGATAGCTGTAGGAGCAGTTTTGGGGCATCAAGAATAACTGACCCTACACGCCGTACCGCACACGTACTTCTTAGTGTTGGCCTTTTGCGGTTAGAAAGAATTGAAGTTATTCACCAGTCAAGGTCTCCACTCATCCCTCACCACCTGTTACCGGGTGCCAGGTAGTTCATAACAGTACGAATCACACGTATTAATAGTGTCGTACATGTACTCATAATGTATAGAAATATTTCATAAATAGTACAGAAACTAGATGTAACTAGTTGGCAAAAAACCGAACAGTGAAACCACAATAAAGATGATGCCGTTCTCTAAATAGTGCGATATCATAGAACGGTCAGGGGGTAGCTGCTGTCGGGAAACTGCTGCCGGGCTAGGACCTCGCTAAATACAGGCGAACTTGGCAAGATATCTCCACATTAGACATCTTCACTCCCCAGGACACAAACCCCTAACCCTACCCCATGAACACCATATATAGTGACCACAGCAACGCGAGATATGTACGCGGCTTAGTTAGTCTAGATGCCATTCCTTGATTCCACTACTGTGCGCTGCAGACTGAACACGTCAGACATATGCGGCCAGGTTATGTTGTTTTTATGGTTACTACTTGCCGTTTTTTCCAAGAGTACATAGATTTTGTTGAGGCCAAAACAACCGTATAGATAATGGGGTGGTCATGTCAAACTCCCCTAGGGAACGAAGACGTCGTCATTCCTCCTTTCTCATCACATGAGACCGTTGTTAAACCGGGCACCCAGGGCAACGGCTACATCAGTACCTCACAGACTGCAGCCATTTTTTTGCGGACGAGATTAGGATCGCTATAGCGGACGCCTGCCTCGAGCTTCAAGGACGGAGTATTGCGCAAGGCCATTGTACTTCAGAGTGTTTCTTGAACCGGTATTTTCAAAACTATAATCAAGTGCCAGAATGTTATCATACTCGATAAAACGGTGATTCCCCGCTTTTAGTGTTTAAAAAAATACTACCAGTCCAGAGGCTATAGTCAATGCCCCCCCCCGCCCAGCAGTAGCTCTCCCCCGCCACCTTACTAACAGCTTGCAACAAAAGGTTTGTGACACTGTTTAGCCTGTCTTTCCTGATCTTTTAACGCCGGGCGCCTTTGAATCGCTGAAGTACACGTCGTGAATTGCTGAATTATGAAATTTGACAGACAAAACTACCGAACAAAACTCCGTATTCCTAGAAACATGGAAGAAATCAGGATTTCCCGTTCGTGCATTCGAGAAGCCTTTCGTTTGAACTGCATTTGCCACAGCCAACCCGCCCGAATTCCACTTGGTCCGCACACACCACACGCGACATACCGGAATATCTCATCAGCAGAAACAGCACAGTAGCACAAGTGCATGCCCTACTACTCCGAGGGATGAATAAGCACCGGATGTGTTCAACTCATCAACAGAAGGCACCGTGAGTCTTTTGTACAGCAATACACGTTTTACTGAGAAAGGTGTACACGAAATCTAAACAACCCTTTAAAAATATATATTTTAACGTACTTAGATTATTTCAATGAAAACCCCTCGTCTTGTGCCTCTTTGCGTTTGAAAGTTGTTTTTTCTTCACGAGGCAAGCAAGCCTAGGCTGCCCACCAGCCTGCTCAGCCTAAAACCCACAAGGCAACCGCATTGCCACCAACCGGATCCGAGCCGAACATGATCATTACCTTAAAAGCTCAATGGAATACTCTCGGTAGCAAGGATCTTAGGTCACAGTGGAGTCGTGGTACGGTAGGTTGAGGTTCCTGTAAAGATCCTCGTGTTTCTCCCACCCAGAACCCCTCCGTGTAATTGCACTTTGGTTTCGCGATATGAATGAGAACCCACTCGGTTGGGTTTTACTATACACCACTCCAAAAATAAATAAGTCGATTCATACTTTTGCATGAGTTTCATAGCCACTTGTCCGAGTAGACAAAACACGGTATTTATGACAATGGTAAACCCCCTAACCGTAGCACCTTGCTGCGGTAATTCTCTTCTAAAATATGTGTATAGAATAGATCAAATGCGGAGTCTCCGCCTGGTTTATTTGTCAAAGTTCCGCCTCGCAGGACTGGGGCCAGTAAACATTGGACACGCTACGCAAACTTCCTTGTCGGCCTCTTCACGGATTCAATCAAAACTGGCGAGAGTGGGTCCGTCATATTTTTCCCGTTCTTCCGATCGGAGACTCACCGCAATTGATTGAGTTTGCGTTTCAAAGGGTCTGATTTTGTGATGTTTTTGACAATACAATGACCGGTCGGTTTCGATAAGACAGTATATAACGTAACTCTCGCAACCTTTTCGTATAACGAAAGTTTCGTGTAATGCGTACATTATTGATTCGAGGAATGGGTTTTCATTATATTTCGCCTTGTTGATGACTTAATCCTTAGGTGTTATCAATTTCCGCCACCTCTTCACCTGCGCTCTTGAATATACTTATCCACACACCGATACCTACTTTTCGAAGTATTTCTTCTGTCGGTGGTTGGTAGTTGTGTGGAAGGCAAGACATTTCTGTGGCCAGGGGATTCCTCCCTGTCATATTCCAACACCTTGTATATGTCAGGACAAAACTAACAACAAAAACAGGCAAATTAGATTGTCAAGTCTTTGCTGTAAACTTGATGTAGGACGCACAATTATCCAACAAGAAACCCTTCCTTGACCATCTTGTTTTTTCCTATTACGTGTCCCGTACTGCATTGGTACAACCTGTATTTTCTCTTTAATGGCCGGCGGTTGCCTGCTGCCGGCACTCACCTGGTGCCCTACTTCGTCTACAGGCTTTAAGTATGATGCATTCTGAGTGCGTGGCTACGTCACGCGCACGTACGTAATACTACTCCTCCTTCTACTACTACTGCTACTACTATGTACGCGAAAAACGCAGGATGCCACCTCCTGTATCTTGTGAGGTTTTACTGCTGAAGAGTAGTTGTCCAAAATTCCATATGTCTTTTTGTGTCCGTTAGTCAACTGGCTAACAGTGTCGTTACGCAGACCGGGTTGCATACCGTTTATTCTGTTAGGCTGGCTGAAATTATTCCTGTAGTCGTGTATTTGTTGCCACAACCTCCAGACAACATGTTTAGATCTAGACACACCTTTAGTGAAAAAATAGACTTTTGGAATGTCCCTAAATGCCACTACTCTAGTGGTAGGGTCATGTTCCGGGTATAACAACAACGACAACAACAGCAACAACAACAACAACAACAACAACAACAACAACAACAACAACAACAACAACAACAACAACAACAACAACAACAACAATAATAGTCAGCAACTGTTTGATGTGCTCGTATATTATTTGCGTAGGTGCTTTTGAGTTAAAATCTCTCTAAAAATGTACTCGCTATTGTGAGTTGCGTTACTTTTATGAAAATTTGACGACACACGAACGTTGTGGAGGTATCACGAGAAGTACAAGATGGATTGTTCTGCACGTCAGCCGTTGCCCTGTATGCAATAAGCGGTATACACGAATCCATCACGTCTCGACCTCAGCCACGCCTACTCACGTGATGGCGTTGAATAATACTGCCATAGACACAGCAAGAAAAGCACCGGGAGCGTGGAGAACCTGTTATGGGATATGGACTCTGCAGTCGACTATGACTAGTATGTAGTTGCTTCGTAGTCGCCACCCTTAGTATACTAAGTATCTTCTTCCAGATACAGATACGTACAATTGAGGGGAAACTTGGTTTATTGCTCACATTCGGTGTACTTTATATTGAAGTTGTAACTACGTTGCCACCATGAATGTCAGAGGACGTTTGATAGAACGGTACGGGGATCATTGCAAGGGGCCATACTTTTAGACGGACTGTCGGCCAGTACGATAACCCGTGAAGTACATCTGCCCGTAGTATGGGCATTGTCCCGTAAGTTTCATGTGACGGTCAACCCCACCTCGATTACTGCTGTCTTCTTCTGTCTTCTACTTTCTTTTTTCTTATTTTCCTTTCGTATGGTCACATAAGTGCTTTTCGAAGCAGTGCTTTTCCTTATTCTTCACACGTGGTCTTTGGAGACAATTCGGTACCACCTCTGCCGTCTCTCGTTTTATAGGTAGAACCTCGACATGCATCATTCGATACCGAAATTGGGCCTGGCTTGTATTGTATAAGGTTATGAGCCTCGCTCCAAATATATCAGCCCGAGGGCTTTTAGCTTGAGCATGATACCTCTTTGCGCCAACCACTGGACATCCCTTTCGGGTGGCAACTGTACACCAACCTCTCTTCCCAACTGACGTCGTGAAATATGAATGGTTTGAAGATAAGTACAGTACCGCTAGAGTCCGTCCCGTACGACGTGAGATATGTTCGTGTCGTGTAATCATTGGTATTTCAACACTCTGAAACAGAAATATTGCGGCAGCAGCATCATCAGCAGCGGCAACACTTACTGCGGGAGCAAAATAGGCACGCAGAGAAACATCAGCAGCAAGAGCATGCCGCTGCCTCTAAAGCCAACCTCCACGTCAAATATAGAGTGTGGTTTTCTAAGAGTATTTTGTTGTTGTTGAGTACCGCCAATGTGCTTGATTGCGGCAGCCGTGGTCGTATTACTAGCATACGGGGACGAGTTGTGAACTGTTTTTTTTTCATCGACTCTTGCACTGCTGATGCTGCTGTGACAACCTGCCCGTGTCCTTTGTAATTGTTTCCATTGTCACCGTTGCAGCTGTTGCCGTTTTGCTGTGTTTTTGGGTTGAGTTTCGTCCGTATGTGATGCATTTTTTACTGATGGCATTGAATGCATGTGTGCGCCTCACGCTTCCTTACGTGGTGCGTCACTGAGTTACTCAGGCCGTTAGAATGCAGTGCTTTTATCTAAACACAGGGATAACGATCAGTAACGGCTTGTGTAAGTACAAATACCATTATTTCGTCGGCTTTTTCCTCACGTAGTTTTAGGACATAAAGCTATACTTGGCATCCTCGCGAACACTTGTAGTCGAAGGTAGCCTCAAAGGCCATGGTGTTAATTGTTCTACCGAGGAGTGACTTCAATACCTGCTGCGTCCTTTGTACCAGGTATTGATCATTTCGGCGATTTTTTTAAGTACTTATTATATATTTTGGTGAAAAGTTTTGAGCCGAGACCTCAATGCGGTACTTTACCAACCGCAAAGCGGCAAGATTGCATCGAGGAATAAACGCAATTGCGCACAATGTGACGATCTATAAAAACTTGGTCAATATAAGCAATCGTGTAAAAAACCAATATACTGTTTGTGAAGTGTACAACATTGTGAAAATCACTATGCAACAACAGCAGCACTTGTAGTGGAGAAGTACGTATGTCATGTTCATAATTTACCCATGTTTCAAAAAGGACCAGGACATCACCAGCAGCAAGAACCATAATGCGTCCTATGTCCCTGGCCTACATTTGAGACTGGACTATTAAATGATATACGAAAAACAATTTGTATTACCTGGGACCAAGGTTGTTTGTGCTCTGCTGCTGGTATGCGTGGTTTAGAATGCTATTTTAATCCCAACAATGCAATGTTTCCAACGTCTGACAGTAACTAAACTATATACTTCGTATGAAAGCAGTAAACTGATGTTGCCCAATGCGATACGTTATGTGTTGTTCGCTATCCCATCCTTAGCACCCTTCCGTCGATTAAAGTCCAATGAAGGTTGTACTACCGCCAACCTCTGATCAAGACGATGATTAACTTCAACGTGAAACGTTGTTTGGGCCTGGTAAACCGGACACCAACATCCTAATCTCATTTTGACTGTATTTTTACCACACCGCAGTCCTCGAATTTGACGAACGGCAGAAGTACGCCATAACAGAAGAAATCCACGCCACGAAGCAGCAGCTGAAGAACACCAAAAAGTGAAAGTAGCAGCGATCGAATTAGCAGATTGTCGGAACGTAGTCATCGGTTGTTCTTCTTCTATCCCCTCCCAAACTCGAGGCATTCCTGCTAGTCTAGTCACAGCTGAAACGTTGAGCATTGGCTGGCCACCAGCTGGGGGACGACTTGACCTTAGGACCGCCGTAGAGACTTGGCGCTAGATGGTTGCTTGACATCAACAAATGCAGAGAGGATGGCAGGTACTGCTTTTTTTTAGAACCTATTCGGGCATGTCGTTGACATTTCGAGGTGTTTTTCGACTGTTGCAATATATGTATGTGCCCTAGCCATCTGTTCGCCATCAATTTCGGGCAGTCTCGTTTCGACTGAGACTCGGGCTAAATGTTGTTGAAGTCACGTTGTCATTTCCTCTCTGTCCTAACGCCGGAAAAGCCCACTGCTCGTGAGCAGACTTCTTCTTGACAAATCTGCGAAGGTTTTTAGGCAATCTGATCATGGCATGTTCCTCACTATCACAGTACTGATAACCGCAAGTCAAACGGCCTTTGTCGACCTCTATGAACCCGTAAGCCAACCATGTATTTGAACAGCCACTCTGACAGGGCCACCTCGACTCAAACCGGGACGCGTCACAACGAACCCAGAAGAAGATAAAAAACGAGTTTTGTATCAAACAATCTTTAGCCACTGTCGCGACTGGCGTTTGTACTGGTTGAGCTCAATGCGACGAGGAAATTTCCAAAAACGTCTAGCCATAAAATAAATGGGATAACATGTTTCTAAACTCTCCATAGGGTACAATTTGGGAATGTTAAGCCAGATATTGCCAGGGCTGGCAGGGAGGTTACCTCTTCTTGCGCTTCAGCGCCTGTGGCACTCGGAAGTGTAACTCATTGCCTCTCTTATAAATCAAACCTTCTGTTTTATTTTTTTTTAATGAAGAGTAATATCCAACTCTGAGATCCTACACATTCCGCTGTAACTAAAAACATAAAAACTTAACACTGCAGAAAAAAGGGGTCCTCCGCGTGGTGCTGGTCGGCTGCAAACATCTGACCTAAACATGCAAGTCTTACCTTAGTAACGTTCGCCGATACGAATATACGGTTTTATGTATACTCCGTGTTTATATTCATACATATGTATCGTATATATATATTGTGACATTCAACAACAAAACTCATTTTTTTCGGGCTTTTCGCTTACGTCAGTCAATACGTAAGTGCTATACCCGAGGTTGAATATATTTTCTCCATAAATCGAATGTATATTTGAAACCTAGCGACCACATGGAGTATTTTCAACTATTCGGACCCGCTGTTGTAGTGTTCGAGCGACAATTGAATCAAGGTCTCATTACATTGATGCAAAGGCCTTCACACACTGTATTCCGCGTTAGTTGTTGCACCGTGAAGAACACCTACGATTTGAATATTTCATCGACGTCCAATCTAGGCACTGGGAGTACTTAATAGCTAGTTGGGCAAGTTTCATAGACTTACCAGTGACTTTTTACAATCCGTAATTTGAACGGTTAGATATTTTGTATCTGGGTGTCCCTGCCCAATGGCGATGTCCTGCTTCAGTGTAACGCTACTCCGCACACGTTCCACGAGGGTGATAGGCTCACGAGTTAAAATGCCCCCTTTATGCTGCTCTGTTTTGAGCGATAGGAAATCAGCCGATGACTTAGGGCTCTGTGTTTCCCTCAACTACCATATATCTGCGGTGTGCCGGAATACTCTTCATAATATGATATATATATATATATATATATATATTTAGTATATATATTTAGTTTCAACTAACCTCTTGTGGTTGCCACCCCAACTTAAATCGTCTCTGCTGTTTGTTCGTGCTCTGCCGCAGTGTTTTCACCTTCCTACTTGGACTTGAAAATGGTGCGCTGCTCGCATGATTCATGTACTACGACACCAGGCTTCAACTTCGAGGGATACACGACAGCGGTGTACTGCAAGCAACACGCTGACGAGGGCATGGTTGACGTGAACAACAAGCGTTGCTTGTATGACTCTTGCAAGAAGACACCGAGCTTCAATTTAGAGGGCAGCACAACGGGAGCGTACTGCAAGCAACACGCTGAGATGGGCATGGTGGACGTTTGCAGCAGACGTTGCTTGCACGAATCCTGCACGAAACACCCGAACTTTAACGTAGAAGGCACCAAGACGGCTGTGTATTGCAAAGACCATGCTGAGGACGGCATGGTGAACGTTCGCGGCAGGCGTTGCCAGCATGTTTCCTGCACGAAACATGCAAACTTCAACGTCGAAGGGACGAAAACGGCGGTTTATTGCAAAGGCCACGCCGAGGAGGGCATGGTTAACATTCACGGCAGGCGTTGCACGCATGTCTCTTGCACGAAACACCCAAACTTTAACGTCGAAGGCGCCAAGACCGCAGTTTACTGCAAAGACCATGCCTTGGCCGGCATGGTGAACGTTTACGGCAGGCGTTGCTTGCATGGGTCCTGCCAAAAAACGTCAAACTTCAACTTCGAAGGCACCAAGGCAGCTGTGTACTGCAGAGACCATGCTAAGGACGGCATGGTGAACGTTCGAGCTATTCGTTGTTGCCATCCCTCCTGCAAGAAACGTCCAAACTTCAACTTCAAAGGCAGCAAGAAGGCGGTGTTTTGCAAGCAACATTCTGAGCAGGGTATGGTGAACGTGAACAGCATGCGTTGTTCGTATGGATCTTGCACGACGGCGCCTAGCTGGGGTGTACCAACTGACGGTGTGGCCACTGTATGCGCCCTCCACAAGAGCGATACCTTAGTCGGCAATTTGATCAACTTTGACTCGAAGTGCAGTAATGCGGGTTGTAAACAAAAATCGCGATGGGGGCTCTGCGGGAAGCAGCCGACTCACTGCGCTGAGCACGGCCGTCTCATGGACAACCTTGTCTGCACTGTGTTCTCAACTGGTTCTAAGCGGGGTTCATCTAGCGTATCAACTAGTGGCACGAGTAACCCATCGTCTAGAACCAAGACTGGGTGATTTTGTTGTTTTGTTCCAAGGGAATCCAGACGTTGTTTCCTCTTGGTGACACTTTACCTGCTAGCGGTAGACCGCTGTTTACCCGGGGTTTTCTATCGTAGTCTCGGTCCCCATTTCGTACGTGGTTAGGGCACTCATTGGCGGCTGCTCCCACCGCATAGGTCGCCGATGTCGTCTACAAAACATCACTTTCTATACTTTCTAGCATTCGCAAGGCGATAGTTTGTTTTCTTAGTCCACGGTTGTATATCCATCCAGGGTTGGTCGTTGCATCATGTGAAGGGTCGTTGGTATGTTGAACGTAATGCCTCCTTTACCACGGATATGCGGCCATATTTGAATACGTAGGATTGTTCAGACGCTATAAGCGTGGACTCGGTGAGTGGGTTGTTTCGGCCGTAATATATAGATATATAGATGTATATGCATAGTATGCAGCGCGCACTTAAAATGATCTCCACGATGTGTTGGAGCCAATTGTGATCTTGCGTTCTAGTGGTATCATTTGACGGGGCCGCCGGAAAGCTGAATCAACCGGGATGCCCCAATTTTATCCAAACTACCGATGATTTTCCTGGTATTGTCTCGGATGTCAGATATTGGTATCGTCGTGACACCGGTGAGAGGAAAAATAAAAGGTTGCCGCCCGATTTCAAAACAATACCATGTATACGTTTGCTCACCCTATGGCGAGAAATGCGACATTGTTGTAGGGAGTGGGGGCGTCGAAAGTTATTGACCACTTGAGGTATTTGTTCTATGGCCTAATTTGTACCAAGTACTGTTTGAACTGCCCGTTTATCTTTGTCTCTGTTTTATCTCCTTACCTCTGCCTGAATATCCCCAAACATCGAAAGGAGGTCTAGATTGATATTCATCTTGTCTACATCTCGGAATCGGATTATATGTATCTATAGTGGCCGGACCTACCGGAGCACTGGATAATTATTTTAGCTTACGCTAATTACTCAACAGCAGTATATTGTCCAACGCAGCCAACTCTGTGCGACGGTCCTCTAGGCAACGACCGTTCACTCCTTTCTCTCCGGTGACCACACTATGGCATCGATTGCGCAGGGGTTAGATCGCAAATACATAGAGTATTGTTCGATCAAACAGCCCCAAATGGTGTGTCCCACGAAGGCCGCATGCAATCGTTACCCCGAGGTCGCATAGGGTGTATCATACTGGCCGCTCTGGACAGTGGTCGTTATTGACATTGCATGCGTTCATGTCTGCGGCCAAGAGCTAGCAACATGTTTAAGCCGCGAAGCTTACCCCAGCATGAGCTGCATCGATTTACTACAAATCTTGCATCGAAGTTTACAAATGTTCCAATAGCTGCACACAGTCGCATCAGTGAGCCTCCCGGTGTCGAATCTATGAAAACGAGCTGCTTTGTCCTGCTACTCGAATGCCATCAAAGTTAATTAAAAACTAGTTGAACGATGGTATTGTCTGTTTCCTACTGCGTCGAACCTAGGCTTGGTTTTCACGTCGAACGCGGCGCCTATTACGGGATTGTAAGAAGGCGTACCAGCCATCTATTAGAAGCGAGACCGCGGGGCAGTGCCACTGAATGCGCTTCGGTGCAGAGCCCGCGAGCGCGTCTCTCTGTAGGCTCCGTTCTAACGTGAACAATTTGCTTCAACCTGTCGTCCGGTATTTGTCTTCGAAGTTAATTATGTAGATGGAAAATATTTCCCTCGTATGGCGGAAGAATATGGTTGCTGCACCGTTTGTCCACTCATTCCAAGTTTGTGCACATATGCACGCGCAATGTGAGCAACGCAGGTGACGTACGAGAACCACACCATCCTCTCAGTGTTGCTGAAATTGCCCAGCTGTCTTGCAGGCCCGAAGTTGAAGGCTCGGTTGTTTAATACATAGATGATGGCGAAAACCACTGTCGGTGTGGACCTTGACAACCCCCCCTCAGCATGTTGTTTGCAGAGCGTTATGTCGTCTAGGCCATTCAAGAATAAACATTAAACTTTGGGTATTTAAAATTGTAAATGAACGCCTGCATAGATGGTTCCCTTTCGTGCCCCCGTAGCCACATGGGTTGTAACCTCACACGGATTGATGTGCTCACGAGCGGCGGATACAAGCATACACAATATAAGCCAAGGCTCTGTTGACATCCCACAATAAGTTTAGTACGAGGCCTTCATCAGAATATCAGTGTAGATTACGATGAGGTACTGTAGGTGCCGAACTACTAAATGGCTTTGACGCTTGCGCTAACCACTGCTCAACGAGTCGGACTTACCCCCCCGTAATGAACCAGCGATCGGTGGGACTTACCCTCCCCTAATGAACCAGCAGTCGGTGGCCAAAACTATTATAACCCCCTCGAGTTTGCCCTACCCTTACCCACGCTACCACACCGCAAGCAATGAAGCTAGGTTGTTGACTCTACTTTAGTGCCATGTCTACTGATTTCGGACAGTAGAGAGAGGACATACAGGGATGACATATGAACAGACGTTGTCCTTATGGTGAACCTATGCGCGTAAATGCTGACAGCGCAAAACGTTTAGCAGACACTCCATGGAGTCCGACCTCGAGGCCTAGCGCAAGCGCCACGGCACCGAGTTTGCAGTTCTGCCACTCCGGCCTCTGAAGCCAAAGCGTAGGCATGCCTGGGCGACGTAGTCCCACGGAAAGGCGATCATAGGCTGGAGAGATCTGCGACGCCGACTTTGTCTGAGAACGAAGCAAGATGTATAATGACGAGGAACTTTGCCTGCGCCCGCGGGTTGCACGATTGTGTGCTCCCCAAATTGGTAGAATCCTTGTTTTAGGTCGGACACGACGCCAAGAGTTGAAAAACTACGATTAACAGGGCAAAATGTAGCGAACATATGTGATGACCACATTCTGGATTGGCTATAATGTTATTTACAGAGAGTCGCGCAAATGTTATCAACAGCAGCAGAGGACGTCAAAATATGTGCTCTACGACGGACGTTTATGCTGAACTCGCCGGACACGAACGCCGTGCTCACCCTTGTGCATATTCTTGTAGAGGTACTTGCTCTTGATAGAGGATGTGTTTTTTCTGGCACTGAAGGCAGTGCTAGAGCTTTCAGTACGTACAGCAATCTCCTCCAGAAACAAGAATGAATACTGAGAGCATGGAAAGCAGACTTGGAATTGGAAGCAGACAACGCTCGACAGAACAAAAGCAGAATATAGCTGTGATAGTGGCGAGTCGCCGGTGTTACCCGAACGAGCCACACAGCTGCTGCTGTAGGTATCATACAAGGCTGACTCGAATCACACAGAATCCCACGAAATCCCAACAACCGCCTTCCTAGAATCGACCACGAAATCGCGAAACCGCGGTAACATTCGTTTAAATTCCACCTAGTCGCTAAGTAGTACCCTGGTACTAACTTAAAGAGCACAAAATCGTACGAATTTCCCAAACAAAAAAAACAATTAGCAAAAACAACTATCAAACGATCGCGCGCGAAACCACGCAAATTCGCAACCAAATTTTACACGATCACATAAATTTGGTATAGAGTACAGGTAATAACACAGAATAGCACATCCAAACCAAATACACGAGACCCAACGTAGTCTCCAGCAACCACACTAATATTCATTTGAATTCGGGCAGAGTCGTTCCTAAACACAACAACATAAACACTATATTGAATGGCGTACTTCGTGTTAGCAAAAAAATGCACCACACAAAAAATCACAACATATCACTCGAAGACCTACAGGGGTCCTCGTTCAAGAAGGGTGTCTTTTTTTGTGTATTATGTCGATGGCTGTAATGCAAGAACCAAGAGAACGATGAACACCATGGTCGTTCCCAAACATGTCCTATGTAAGAGTAAAAATTCGCGTTCGCGTCAATATTGTTAAGTGTCAGTTTTGCTCAAGTAATAGCCTTGAATAAAAGGCAATCTTTGGTACAGATTCTAAATTTTCAGTTTTCAATGTATACATTTTCGGCTGCCTCTGAAAAAAAAACATTGTAGATGTGACAATTGAAATATGAACACGGAGAATTGTGGTGGTAAGCCTCACGATCATCATACGAGCTTAATTATAGTAATATATCATTTTTTGATGGCGCCGCAATAATTCCGTTTTCGGTTTTTTTCCTCACGGACAGTAAGTAATGGTATCAGGCCATTTCTTACACAGTCCTTTTTCTCAGTCGAAAAGGGCCTTTTTCGACTGTATAAGAAAGCCGATTTGGGCTTCAGTCGAAAAGGGCCCTTTTCGACTGAGAAAAAGGACTGTGTAAGAAAAGGCCTCAGCAACGGGTTTTTTTCAGTGCCATCAGAAATGAATAGTTTACTACAGTAAAACCTTTATGATGATCCTATAGCTTATGACGATAATCCTCCGTGTTCAAATGTCGAGCATATCATCTATGTGGTTTTCTGAGGCAGACGAGAACATATTTATAGATATGAGGCCATTTGTCATCAGTACCATAAATTGCAAGTTCAAGGCTACAACTTAAGCAAAACTGAAAAATATAAAGATTGACGCCAACGCGAACTTCCCTGTTACCGAGGGCGCTTTTGGAAAAACCGGTGTGTGTGTGTCGTTACCCTGGTTCTTTCCGTGCAGCCAACGGCAGAATCCGCCAGAAAAGAGGTCCTTTTCAAATGAGGACGAATACACGCCATAAAAATTCATAAATCAGCGTGGCATCAGCAATCTTGTGTTTCGACGGTATAGTTGTGTCCGGATCTGAGATGTACTTAGTACTTATCGACGGTGTAGTTTTAGTCCGCCGCTCTATGAGTCATGGTGATCGAGCACAATGCACAACGACAGCAATGCTACAGTAGTTTGGGCTTTCAAACAGACGTAGGAGAGAGCGACCCAACAACGGCAAGAGAACAAACCCAGAAACATACAAAACAATTATGACAGTCTACAACAACAGTCTACGCAGGTCTACTGCATGTATGGAAGCAGTCAGCGCGTACGACAATCATTCAAATATAGGAAAAACATACATTTTCATTAGCAGCCGCAATCGCGGCGTCTCAGCGGTGGTTGCGTACTCATCAACAGTAGCCGCAGCAAACCCGCCCCACTGACCCTACCGCCGCAGCTCCACAGCACGGCTCGGTGGATTCTGCTGTCTGGGAGTGGTGCTGTTGCTGGTGCCCGCATAAGGCTCCTTACGTTCTTGGCCTCGACCGGGTCTGGGTCCGTCGATTATCCTGCGATTTGTATAGCAATAACAGTTGCGACGTGGAATTAGGGCTAGGTAATGGCAATTACTTCATGCAAGAAGCAACAACAGCAGCAACAAAAACAACACCAACAACGACTAACCAATAAGGTGTTTGAGTTCATCTCTCCCAAAAACAAGACATTGATTTTCTGACGATATGCTTTAACGCGTTCAACGTAATCTTCCTAATCGAGGACACCGGTCATAGTCTGCGTCATTTCGCTTGAAACAAATTCTCATCTTTTCCTTTCCACGGGCCCCCCGATATATGAACAGAGCAGTGTACCCGATTTCAGTTGGATTCCAATTGAGGAACAGACCTAGATCGTTGACCTCAGAAATGCTTGCACAAGTAGGAAACACTGTTTTGACCGCGCAGAGCACACTCCCGTGAGACATGGCAAAACGTTGTTAAGTATGGCGACAACGTGTAACGAGGAGACTGATTCAGCACGTAGATGTTACAGAACGCTCGGCTTCAACTGGGTCAGGAGTCAAATGCGATCCTACCTTATACTGCGTGCTAGAGGGTGTCATCGTAACAGCTTGCATATACTTCAACACAACTAATTCATTTCTGAAATAGGATCGGCAGCAGCAGCAGCAGCAGCAGCAAAGCGTAACTCATTACCTATAGGGGCGCGTGATACCATAGATGATCCACTTTTTTTGTTTTTTTTTCTGAATCACGGTGCTCCTTGACCGAAACTCGTCCGAATGCCATTCTTGTTTAGCTATCTGAGTTTGTTTATGTGCCTAGTCTATGGGATTGGTCATTGTGCTGCCTTTCCAGGTTGCTCAAATCCAGGTTTCGAGTGTGATATGGAGTTCCTAAAAGCAAGAGCCTCAGACAACCATTGGTGCACCTCTTTCGTAGCATGGGTCTTGGATTCAGCCTAAACGTCTCAGAAACGAACAAAATACATAACTACCCCTGAAACCACAAAAATTCAGGATTGCCTAATGTCCGCGAAACCCCTGCAGTACAATGTTGCCCGCTATCCGCGACTCATTTGTCCGCGACAGCACTTCGGTACAATATTGTTCCATGCGTGGACAACCGTGTCTGTTTCTCGGCTACTTCGCTGTATTTCAACCCGATCATTTTCACCGCGGGAAAACCCGAAACCATGGCATGCGGCCCGATGTAGTTTTTAATGTTTAAGTGCACGTGTGTACACCAATGTACATTCACCGTAGGGACTTTTTGATGCAGCAATCTTCCCATTACAACCATCCGCACTCTCATCGACTAGATAATCGTCTTTTCATCCCTGTGTCAACCCTTCTTTCAATCTGAGACATTATTTTTGTCCAACTCGATAACCCTCTTCCCTATCGCTTTTTATTCCTTCGGCCAATCTGCCACACCCTCCGAAGCAATAATAGCACCACAACCGCTACAGTTTGCTTGGTATATTTTATGACTTTACACGACAACTTTTTTTTTGCATAAATTTCAAATCACACCACATCTCCAGGGAAAAACATTTAGAGATGAACACAGAATTTACTCTTACGGATGACCGTAGTATATAGGACCAAATATTGTCAGCAAACATAGGGAAACATATAGGGTTTGGTGTCTACAGCAGGTCCTATAGTGTCTGCAGTAGGTCCTATTACCTATGGTCCCCCGTCATAATACCTGGCGTCTGCATTCGAACAAAGCACCTCCAGCCTCTCCATCTCTTACGGTGAGCAACACTTGCATCAGCAGCAGACCCAAAGGTAGCCCACACCAGAGACTGCGTCGTTGGCTACCAGTAGGAAATGTTAACATTTGCAGCTTTTGTGTTTTCTTCCCGTCGGGCTTCTTCTTGTTGTGCGTAGCTCAACGCCATTGGACAACACCTTCGACAGCAGCAGCGGCAGCAACAGCGATGCTCACAGACGGGGATGGAACCATTCGTCGGGCCGACGATGACTGAAGAGGTGTCAATCCCCGGACCGGCGGCCCTGCTTCGGAGCTGCCTCTGGCGCCCAGGTGGTGTCCCCTCCCGATATTTCAGAGCTAGTGGCGCTTGGTTCACATCCTGCAACCGTGCGCGTAATCTCTACGTCCTCTCCACATGATAGAAATTTGATCTGCAGATCATTGCGTAAAACGAAAGTAAAATATCACTGCAGCACTGTGTTGCCCGAGTTTTGCGAATAAATTTGAGCACAATGTCTAACTCCTTTGTCGCAAACCTGCTGGAGTACAAGGTGTTGCGAGATGTCCTAGAGATATGTCCTCCACCCCTCTTCAACACATCTTTGACTGAATGCCGCAAAAAGGCTATATATGGCGTGATATGTCTCAAGGGGCACTGTAGTGTGCGCGAACTAGACACTGGTTTACAGATATCTATTTGAAAATGTTTTGCGATGAATGTTTATGTACTCAACTTCTTCTGTTTGCATACAACCAAGTGATGTAGAGTTGATTACTTACAGTACGTTCCGATGTCGGCGATAACTACCTCATTACCATGTGCTGACCTCCTGCGTATCATTAAAAATACCGTAGGGACCTGGAGATAAGCAACACGAATGCTGCTCGTTCGCTTCAACGCGAATGGTGTCCATTCGCCTGCGTTACTAACCCAATGGATAGATTTCTCCAGGTAACGTGTGGAGCTTATAATGCTCTAGTAGTGCTCCGTCGCGCTGAGGCAGGATAGCGTGAAACATATGACAGGAGTAAATCGAATGCGTCTGCTACTGACAGCTGTTGCTGTTGCTGTTTTGGTCGCTGTTGCTCTGGTTCCCCGGTTTCTCTTTTTGCGTTGAGTGTGGGGTTCTTCGGTTTGCGTCCGTTTCTTTTTTGCACGGATAAAGTACATCTATTTCATGGGTGTGTATGTATTTCACAAGTGTTAGACAAATATGTTTCGCGTCCACTACAATGAATACCTCGTACTGGGAAGAAACAAGCTAATTAGGCCCGATATTGACGGTTTATGTTTGTTTATTGTACTTCGTATACTGTTTTATTCCTCGTGTACAATGGCAGATGTTAACGATAGGTGTAGCAGTACTACTAGCCAATATATTTCCGAACCACAGGAGTCCTGAAGCAAAGAACCGCCATGTCTCGGTTGGTTTATACGAAAAAAACAATATTGCCTGGATTTTCATGAGACTGCTCAACGCGTTACGTGTACAATATTTCGGCACAGCCCTTTGTCGTGTGGGACATAGAGCTGCTCCTCAAGTGACGAGCCTCAAAAAAGTTGAGATGCACCCCTAAGGTACGTAGCAGGTGTCGCCACCCGTGTATTGTACCAGGTATGTGTTTTTTTCGTATTGCCAAGTCGTGGCTGTAGAAAATGAAAACAATTCCGCTTTCTTCACACATGTTTAGAACATACGATAGATCAGGTAACAAAATTGTCGTAGAAGGTCGACTACCGGTAGGTTTGTGTTTTTGTAACTTGCTGCTCATGTTGGAACCGGCCAGCATATCGCCAGCGTCCACGTTTTCCAAACCACAGTTGACACAGGTTTGTATTTTCACTTCAATACGTGTCTAGATATACTGCGTTAACTACACAAATGTTCATCCTTTTCATTTTGATTGTTCGGGAAAGGAGTCGTTGTACTGACGCATTTTTTCCCTGTCACGGATAATTTTATAGCATATAATCACGTCGCAAATGCACAGATTACACCTAAGACGCGTGCTACAATACAGGTTGCACTTTTTGCTTTTTTTTTTGTTTCTGAACAACGGGGCTCCTTAACCCATGATCGTGCGAACGCCATTCTTGTCTAGACACATGATTTTGAAATGCATCGTTCGTGGGTCTGCTCATCGGGTTGCCGTTTCAGTTTGCTCAAATACATTTTCGGATGTGTGATACGGAGCTCCTAAACTGAAGAGCCTCAGAAAAAAAATGGTGCACCTCTATCGTAGCATGGGTCCTAATCAGGTCAAGGTCGCACCACTCTTTTCGGCTGCTGTGTTTGTGTTTTTTTATTAAAAAGTCCGACCATATCGAATTTGTGTACAATGCTTCCTTCAGAAAGCGACCTTCCACACGTGGGAACCAAAGGGATTTACGCGCATGGTACTATTTCCGTGGAGTCGGGGATGTTAGATGTCTCTTTTTGGTGCTGTTCCGTGTAGCTTACATCATGTGGTATCTGCCGTATATATATAGATATATACGTTCGTCTCGTAGACAGCTGGAGAGCGTGGTTGAAGGCTATGAATACACAGATGCCTAAATGTGCGAAAGTAACACCCTCAATCATATATTATATATTTGAAAGTGCGGTACGGGTACTTCCTGGACTCGAGTCAAACAACACCTTACAAGGCACGACGCCATTGATTCGCCGAAAGCATAATGTACTTTTCTTATCGGTACCTCAAGTTTCCAATATACTCTAAACCATACTA
The DNA here is from genome assembly GCA_036873775.1 of Costaria costata. Classification (NCBI taxonomy): domain Eukaryota; class Phaeophyceae; order Laminariales; family Agaraceae; genus Costaria; species Costaria costata. Next base: position 24,692 of record JAYJME010000107.1, read on the forward strand.
CTGCGTTTTTCATTCCCGGTTATCGTACTACTTTTAACAATCGCTTATCACTTCCAGGCGATATTGTCGACGAAGATGAGTATAACCCGCAAGAAATGCCCCCTGTTTAAAGCAATAATAGCACACGGTCGGGCGCGTGGTTTTCAGAGCAAACGAGCATACCCCGGAGTGAATACCCCCGTATTTAAACCAAAATACGATAACTCTCCCGCACACGTGATAAGATAGAGTTGGCCCTTTCGGGGCAAATTCTTTTCTGAACGACGGAGCTCCTCAGCCCAAATCGACTGTTTTCCGTACTTGATTGGCAATGTAATTGGTTCTATACCTAGACCATGCGATAGTTCATAGGGATATGCTCGCAATTTTCTCTAATCGTGGTTTTCGATTAGACAGTTAACCCAGAAAGAAGAAGGGGCACCTGATATTGTAGCTTGTGTCCCCCGGCCACATAGTTATGGTTTTTCTAGCTTCGATATTCGCAACCCACCGACATAGCGTATTCTGCCGTAAATACGGTATAGATAAGCTCTGTGAACTCAAACTACGATACGCAGACGATGCGAAAATAAATGAAGAAATGAGCAACTCGCCATACAACCCTATATGCTCGAATTATTTTCGTACAATGCATGCTAAGTAATCTCCTTGGAATATTTGGTTTGCAGGTGTCCTCGTCTTGTTTAATCGAGACGTTAGCGTGTTTGCGTTCACGGGCTGGACTTCGCGGAATTTTCGGCGAGTCGGTCTTCACACCACTTGAACTTTGGTCCTTGCACGTGTTCTCCTGCTTTTCTCGTTGTGGGTTGTATTCGGTTTTCACCACGAACTATCGAACATTTTCCTGTTTGTAGTTTCCACCCATATCTGAGGCGTTTCGTTCCTATGTCAGGACGACTTGCACCCATGTTGCTGCACACTTCAAGAACCATTCTTTGTTGTTCGGGGGTTTACGTTGGCGAAAACTGTGCAGGTTGTTATGACTCGTTTTTATACCCACACAAACGTAAGCTAAAACTCTAAAGGACACGCCTCGTGACTCAACGAGTCTGCGTGTCATTCCGTCTAAACCCCGCTTGGGCTTCAGGGACAAACAGTGGAAATAGCGTCTTAACCCTCTGGGGGCTTCAGAGGAGAAAAATACAGTGAAAGTTTCGCGATTATCGCAACCGCCCACTGTATTATTTGGGAGTGGAAAAATTTTGTGTTCGTGGTAACATTCTCGGGGTCCTACGGTTTGCGCGCAGCATGATCTAACTCATGCTGCTGGGTGCTCACGCTGCTCGTAAACGGTTGTTGTTCGCAAAAATGTTATCATCGTTTAATCAACGTTTTGGCGCCCTAACGGGGTTCACGTCTTTTGAAAGCACCCACATTGTGTGAAGTAAACTACGTGGGAGTTCATGAGAGTTCGGTGTTGGTTTTCATTAGGGGTTGCCACACAGGTCACATGTTGGAAGGCCCTCCAAGCCGTAGATACGTGCAGTCGATTTACACAAACGGGAGGTGTGTGTCAGCTAAATTTGTCCACTTTGCGCCATATCCACCTCTTGTCATGTATTTTCCCCGAACTCGTGTTCCACCCGAACATTCTGGTGTATGAAGGGGGCATTGCCAAAATGATTCTTGCACGAGGATAGCAATACTAAATTTTCGTGGACTGCACGAAGGCTGTCGACTTCAAAGCAACATTCTCACAAGGGCCGTCATATAGCTTTGCCCGCACCACCTCTCCTCCAAGCAACCCAACATTGATATCGAGGGCGACACGGCAGGGGTATACTGCAAGCAACATGCTGCGTAGTGCGTGGTGGATATCAGCACGCGCTGCATGTATGATACCTGCCGGAAGACCGCGGAGTACAATGTTGGTGGCGGCCAGCGATTGGCTTTTATTGCACCCAACATTCGTAACAAAGAACGGTTGGTGCCCGCAATTGAAGCTCTTCGCATGAGTCGTGCCTAAACAGACATCCCACAATTTCGAAGGCGGCAAGACAGGAGCGCGCTGCAAATACCATTTTGCGGAAGGCATGTTGGTCGTTCGTTCGGGTGCCATTTCATGCAGATGTATTGCAACAAACGGGCAAAACATAAAATGTAAACGGCAGTAACACGCCGTTCTACTGCAAATATAATCTCCAAAACGCTTTGGTGCACGTCATCAGCATGCGTTGTTTGCATGATATTTGCACCACATCCAGCTTAGCTGGTGCCTCCTATCCGATGGGGCTGCAACAGTATGCGCCTTACATAAGTAGGATGTGCTGCGCAGCCATCCGATCAATTCCAGCGATGTAGGCAATAGTGGCGGGTTGTTGTAAGGCGTCGCGATGGGGACTCGGTGGGGAGCAGCCGACACACTGCGCCGACCACGGCTGTCTCGAGGCCGGGCTCGCTTGCACTCTATGTTTTCTCTCAGAAAGAGATTATCATCTAGCCCATCCAATCGAGCCTAGAAGAGACTGTTGGTTCTCGTAGAAACGGAGTGATATTTGTTACATATCTTCCGATGAAGCGGATGCATAACCGGCGATGTTTCAAATCAATCCTCCTAATGAATCTCCACCAGGAGTACTTTTCCATCATATAATTCGTAAAACATTAAGGTGCCTGCTATGTATAATGTCGTTCCTTATGGGCTTAAAAACCGATTGGGTCTCGAATAACGTTGGTAAAGTTGTACCTGTAGATTCAAGGCTAAGTATACCAGACCAGGAGGAAACTTGGTTCGAGCTTGCATCCCTCGCCCAGATAAGAGGGGGCCTTCCGGTACGCACACGTATAGGGCGTGCACACATTTTTACCGTTCGCAGCTTTTTGTGGTTGATTTTATCTTGTATCTACTAGCAAGACATCAACCATATGTGAGCAAAATTGGGAAATGAAAGGTATATTCTGGTGTAGTTTTCCTGGTATATGTTATTCATCCTTCAAATGACTTAACTGAGATTCGCGATGCGTCGTTGACTTGACGCTGTCGTCTTCTTGTTTGTGTGGGTCATTCGGCCTTGTGTCTGGCAAGACAATCATATCAGGGTTTCCCAAACTCTCGTCGTCTTCATCGGTGTTAATATTAGTGGTGGCGGTGTTAGTCGATACAAAATTAGTGGCCTGGGATTGATTTTGTGTTCTTGGAAATGCAGAGTACACAAGATGTGGATATCTTGGAGTTTTACCCAACCTCTTTAGACTCTCTATTTTGGGAAACTATTTTTGGGCCCTCAGAACTGAGTTAAACTCATCATTGACTCGGCGGGACGACCAAAGTAACCGGAAGACTCGGCAGGATGCTCCCCGTAGTTTCCGTAGAGCTTTCTGACGTACTTTTCTGTTTCTCCAGAATTGTACTTTGACTGTTTGTCTATGTCGCCAGTTCAGAGGATTTTTTAATTTTGAGCCAAAAATCATCGATGATCCATATATTTCTGCCCCAGTCCTGACCAGCAAGCCTCCTTTCCCTAAGCTGATTTGTTGCGCTAAATATCAAAGTAGGACACTAGAAAAACTAAGAACTGCTCCAGAAAGTCCTCGGATAACTATGGAGTGTTACTTGCGGAGTGTCCCGGTGTTTTTACTGTCCAGTGGATTAAAACCGGTACAAACAGGCCTGAAATTAGTTCTGAGAGCCAAAAAAGACTTAAAAAATCTACATACTTCCTGGTCTTAGAGCCGAAACGTTTTGGTAAGGCTTGGCACTGTCACTGTATGTGCTGCTAGTAGTAATCTACTGATTGAAGCGTCTGGTATATTCGCCAGTAGTTTCTGTCTTACGCACGACCAATACACACCCCACGAAAGCCCTACAAAATGCGTTTCGGCAGGAGAATCTAACGTTACTCGGCCAGTACACTGCTCGAATCCAGCACACTGATAGTTTTGACTGGGCACTTGTTACCGACTGAGTGATCTAGTTCCCAGACCAAGTTTTTGGGGACAAAAATACTGGGCAATAGTGTGGGATACTGTTTCGCAGTGGCCTAAACGGCGACGTTGAACTGTCCTAGCCATAACAATGCGGGTATAGTTGTGGTGCAAACCGAGATACGAATATTTCTGCGTAGTCAATCAACATACGGCAACACATGAGACACCGAGTAGCTTCAGAGTTTAGGTACTTGCAGGAAGTATGTCCCCGGCAAACTCTTAGACAGTTGGTTCGTGAGGTGGGGTGTAGTAGTGATGGCAGAGTTGCGGACGCTACCAGAGAGTAATTTAGAACAGCCACCTTTTGGGCTTGTCGGTGCTCGGACCCTGTCGTGTAACATACGAGAGAGCAGGTTTAAAGGGGTCTTCGGTATATGGTGTCTCGTCGGGAATGGGTGCGCCAACTGCTTTGCCCACTGCCCTCCCCCTAACAACGGGCTCGCCGGGGTTCCAAGAACGAATCGTATTTAAACCGTTTGAAATAGGATGTTCCACTTGGCAGAAATAATCTATGGAAGCTGTCAAACGTGCAGAGCGATTTTGAATTAAATGTTAACGTCATACCTTATTCGATTGAATCGCATTGCGATTAAGATTGCCTTGAAGGCGTTCCAGAAAGTAAACATCAGGCAAAGTCGGCCTGCAATCTCTTGTCCTAACCACTGCCTACACACAGTGACGGTACACACAGTACAAGATATGATCTATGTATACGAGCCAACACAAGTACAGGGCATAGCATAACCATGGTTACCACGCCGGTGCACTTTCATTCAAGTACGATACCAGTAGCTCGACCGCGGCAGGGGAAGTGAGACACGCCCGCGAAAATCAACAGACACTGCATATTTTGAGATGCGCCCACGAAGACAACTACAACCGGAAGGCCTACGTACGACATAAAAGAAAACACGTGTTCTCTACAATACAAGCATTGCCGTACTACCAAAAACACTTTTTGGCTGGTCGTACCGGCAAAAACGACTACTCTTCCACGTGAAAACAAATCAAAACAAATGCTCAGTCTTAACGCGGCCCGAGTTTCCCCTGAAGGTACGGTACGACGACCTTAAAGGAGTAACATATGTTCGGCCTGGACCTAGAGTGCAACGGAGTCCTTCGGCGAGAGGACCGTGCTTAATGCAGTGAGTAGGCTGCTGCCCGCTAACTCCCCATCGCGATGGCTTGTTACAACGCCCCATTTTGCATCTTGCTCTGAAATGTATCACCAAGCCGCCCTTGACATCACCCTTGTGGACGGCGCAGACAGTGGGCGCATCGTCGGCTTGAGCACCCCAGAGGGGGATTCTAGTGCAATCTTCATGCGCGCAACGCTTGCTAACGACGTTGACCATCCCCTCCTCAGCGTGTTTCTTGCAGTACACTGCGGTCTTGGTTCCCTCGACACCGAAGCTCGGACTCGTATCACAAAAATCATGGGAGCAACGCTTGGATATTTTAGGCGCAATACCGTCCTCGACATGCCGACTGCAGTACAAGGACATTTGACGGCCTTCCGCATTGACGGTTGGTCGACTTGAGCACAACAGGTTTCGGCAACGCCCGCTAACGACGTCCACCATGCCCTCCTCCGCATGCTTCCTGCAATACGACCCGGCATTGCTGCCCTCGAAGTTGAACTTTGGCAGTCTCGAGCAAAAAGGGTGTCGGCAAGGCTCCGTTACGACTTTTACCATGCCTTCCTCAGCATGCTTACTGCAGTACGCCGCTTTCATGCTGCCCGCTATATTGAAGGTGGCCTCTTTACTGCAGCTGTCATGTGAGCAGCGTTTGACGCTAACATCCACCATGTCCTCCTTGGCATGAAGCTTGCAGTACGCCGCCGTCGTGCTGCCCTCAATAGCGAAGACCGGTCGCCTTCTGCAGGAGTCTTCGGAGCAACGCCTAGAGCGCACATTCACCATACCGTCCTCGGCATGTTGCTTGCAAAACAACGCTTTCTCACGGCCTTCCACGTTAAAGTTTGGCTGCTTCTGGCATGAGTCATGTGAGCAACGTCTGCTGTGGACATCCACCATGCCGTCATCAGCATGGTGCTTGCAATAGATGGGGTTCTTGCTCCCGCTGACATTGAAGCTCGGGCGCTTTGTACATGATACATGCACACAGCGCTTGCTCGTAAAGTTTACCATGCCGTCCAAAGAATGTAGCTTGCAGTACGCCGCAGCCTTGCTGCCCTCGTTGTTAACGCTTGCGCTCCTAGTGCAAGAGTCATATAAGCAACGCCTGGTGAGGACATTAATCATATTGTCCTCTGCATGTTGCTTGCAGTACACTGCCGTCTTTCTACCTTCAAAGTTAAAGCTCGGTGTTCTCGTGCAGGATTCATGCGAGCATCGCCGTCTGCGAATGTCCACCATTCCCGTATCAGCGTGATGCGTGCAGTACACTGCAGTCGCGTAGCCATCGAAATTATAGCTAGCTACCTTTGTGCAGGAGTCGTGAAGACAGCGCCCCATTCTCCCGAAACACTGTGACTGTCAATTGCCTGCGGCAACCAGAACCGGAAGTGCGTACAGAGAAGAGTGGTTAGCTTGGGGGTGAAAACTTTGGTTCGTCAACCGTAAGGACCTCTGGAATTGGTTTTGCATCAGGACGTCGACATGAGCTAGCCATTTCGGTATTATATTAATCAAGATACGCCAGTCGTTCGGATCCTATCAAGGAGAAATGCATGTCGCCACCAGGTATACAATATTGACACTATTGCGTCTTCGTGGTCAGGGTAGATACAATTGTAGTTGAGTGCTGATTTGTAGTTGCTCATTGCCTACCACGAGCATGTTTACTTTACGTCATTATCTCGAGGCACGTGACAAAATACCCATCAAGCCGTGTAAACAAGTATTGCAAACAGAAAATCATCGCTTGAAACGACGAAAAAGTAAATATTTAAACATTTGAACACAACATAGCCGGCATTCGGCAAACGTTACTCCGTCAAACGTAATGAACGGAAGATTGATTCACCATCACCGAAGTTTTCCAAACTCGACGAAATCGCATCAATAGCCAAAAATGCCCATCTGAGCCCATTGATCCACTATATACAGTACATGAAATCAGCCGTGCTTTTCATGTGCAAGGCACGTCCGCACGCCCTTCTCGTCTCCACGCATTTTTCTGATGGCAACTTTATAGCTCGTGTGGATCTGTTTCGCCTGTTTCCAGGCGCTTTCAACAGTACCAACAAACCACGCCCGTAGCACGCAGTGATCGACCGCCAATCCGAATCTAGCCAATAATAGTAAAACCCTCGAACAACCAGGTTCACTCTTTCAGGACACACTGTACACCAGTACACCGTCTCTGAAGCCGTGCCTGTACTCGGCAACAAAGGAACGATAACGGTTGCCCCATACATGCAACAAAACAAACACTGTCAAGATGAACTGTGTACTTTGTTATATTTTACGGCCTGCTTACTGTGCACTAGCGGCATGAACAGGGCCAATCTGCCACTGGTCGACCGCTAGGATGCATACTATACGCGTAGGGTTGTACGCTAGAGTCCGTTTAAAGGCAGAGATCAGAGCTTGTATCGCAGGTTTGGGCACTTGCAACGATATCCACGGACAATGAAAGTGATGAAGCAAGAGAAGTACCCCACTTACCCCAGCGAATACCATAAAAATACCCACTGCGGGAAAACAGAGGTGTTGGTAGCAGCAGCAGCGGAAACACCGAGCGTATTTGCTGCCAGTTTCGTCATGAACAAGCTTCAGGAGCAGCAGCACCGGCAAAAGCAAACAAACAGAAACACCTTTTTTAATGTCGGAATCGAAAAATTGTAGTACTACATTGGCATTCTAGCTTCAGCACGCAGCCAGAGCGCTACAGTAGCAACCACGTCAACGTTAATATTCAAGCTTGGAATTATAGTTCGCGAAGACGTGACGCCACCAAGCTGGAACCGCGGCTGGACCTTTTGAACCGCATCTCACGTGATATCATTCAAGTTGTCACGACGACACCGCCAACCTTGTAAACGTGAGGATGTATATAACGTCCGCTTTTCGACACGATACGTTTCCCATGACCAACTTTCGTTTAAGAGGGTGCTGTACGATCGGATCGCTGGATCAATCTACTGCTAGAGTGTGCAAGGCATACTCCAGCAACACTTTCTAATATCGACCTCGGTTAGTGGGTGCCATCAAAAGAAGCGAGTCTCGGGTGCCGACACTTGAAGGGTGCTCAATTGAGACACGCCTGGTCCAGGGTTCGCAAGGTACTGGCCAGTCCATATCTACAGTGCGACGTCAAAGAGGTCGAGACAAAGCAGTAAAGAAGCAAAGCCATGGATTATCTGACAAAGACTTTTTCATAAAACAAAACAACGAGTGAAACGTATAACACCACAAGAACCTTTTGAAATCCTGCTGTAACATCACAGACCGAAAAAATATCAAAAATACTGCTGTTCATGATTTCTTCATAATTAGGTATTCAGGCCTGAACTCGGAGACATAAAAAAAGCTCACCACAAAAAAACTTATGCTAAAAAGCCGCGCCGGCTACAATGCATTACCACTTCGTATGTATTTGTTTTTACATGTACTTGTTGCAAAATTGTTTTTCTCCACAGCAGCCATATTATTTCCAGTTTAAAAGTGGTCCATGAATCTCGCCTTACGGCGAACGGCATCCTACCCGCACCCAAGGTTGTTCGTATCTGCAGTCCATCCTAAAATAAAGTCCAATAATAGTAGTACTATCAGTAGAGATATCCCAGCACGCCATGTTGTCTTCGAATTTAGTAAAGTTCGTTTTTTTGTTATTTTTCCCCCGCAGTAAAGTTCGTCGTGTAACGAGGCGATGGGATGGCTCATCGGATTAAGATCACAAGGTACAGAGCCCCCGCAGTGAGGACCGTTAGAAAATATATATTGCGCCCCTGTTGTAGTATGTGTCTCAAATATGTAAATGTTTCATCGGAATAGAGTAACAGGCCGCCGTTGTGTCACGCTCACTGTAGACCAGAGCAAAGAGACGGTGTTGAGTACCAGTGTCTCGCCAAAAGAAGGTTGAGCTTTACTCCTGACAGTCTGTTCTCACTTAAGGAACAGAGGTATACACCTCGACTTTAGGTGCTGGGTTGGTCGAAATTAGACGGCATTCGCAAGAGACAAAATAACAAATATAAAACATCTAAACCCTCGCGTGATCATTTGTGCTTCACTTGAGGATAGCTACGTCTTCTAACAAGCAACCGCAGCCCAAACAATTGGGCTACGATGAGGATGGGGCCCGTGGCAGCGTCGTATGCACCGGGCAGCAATCGTAAATAGCCCAAAACGACAACAGAGGTGACTTCGTGAAGTCAAAGTTGAACGTAAGCATCAACAAAAAGACAAGAAAAGTAGCGAATTCGACGATTTGGAATATATGCGCGATAATACGAACTGCCATGGGAAAATAACTTTTACACAAAAACAAAGGTTTCACCACACGTTAGCTAGGTTATTCGTGATTTGTTTTCAGTGTTGAAATTGCGTACCCGAAACAACAGCAGACGTGGAAATTCCGTTCCGTTTGAGATTGTAAGGTATTTGGCTCATAAAAGCGCAAAAAAGGGTAAAACCACGGAGGATTATTGTAATTTTGCATCAGTTAATATAATATGAAAATACGGCAAATTGCTTTAAAGACATGTAACTCTATTTCAAAGGGATTTGTATTTGTCAGAGAAACGCCAACTCTATTGCACAATCGGCGATCGTGAGAGTGTAGAGGCGCCCTCGGGGACGGCACGCTGTCGTTCAGGGAAGCGGGCGAAACCGCTTTAAAAAAGGGCTTTCCCAACCAGCCCGGAGATGCCTCCAAGCCGGGGTCGCCGCCTCACTAAGTTCAACACAATGACACCCACGCCAAATTCAGCACAGGTTGTCCCCTCGCGAACTTCCAAATAAACCCACATGATACCGATATATTCAGGGATGCACACTACTGATATTAATGGCTTCTGAGGCAATGTCATGCGACTACCGTGGGCCGTCACGGCACTGCAAGGGTCTTCACAGCCTTGATTACGGTACTGTCACGACATGGCCCTGCCCCTGGCGACTACTATGCTGCTGCCAGGACTGTTTCATCTGGGCCCATGTCAGCGCACACGGCAATACCATGGCATAGACACTGGGGGAAGCTTTGATACGGCCCAAGAGTGCCAGAGCATGGGCGTTCGCCGCTCTGATACAGTTGGCCGTTGTACTTTCTTCATATACAACACTCCGTTGGGGCGGCGTTGACCACAATACCACTACCACCAAGGGGGTGGCGTGGCATGACCATAGGAATGTCATACTACGGTAGAGATAATCTCATATATATATATATATATATATATATCCTATGAAAACTCCCATTTCACTACCAAGGGACTTCTTCATGGAAATGCCATAACAGTTTTCGTATGATCCGATGCCAGTTGTCGTAGTAGAATCTCGGGAAAAGTCCCTGTAACCTCTATGGAACTGCCTTAACCGCCAATGGCAGTTCATGCAAGTCATTGAACGCCGACAAAAGGTTGTGCACAGGCCTCAACCGTTATGGCGTGCCATGGCATCGTTATGGAGGTGGCATTACGGCATTGTACCGTCTTGGTGTCGTCAGCAATGCCCAGACAGGTACCATGACCATGCCATGACACGAGATGGAACGTCATGGCACGGCACATGAACTGCTATGGCACCTATGATAAACCCTATGGAATATAAAAGCCCTTTAAGTTACAGCAGCAGAATGTTTTTTCATTGTGATATTATAGCCAGTATTTCGGTGGTCATAAAAAACATGGCGGACTTGCAGGACATTCCGGTATCGACCTGGGGGCGTACTTATCGACAAACCGGCCATAGCAACATGAGCATGAGGCGAAACGTGCGGACTCGCAGGACATTCCGGTATCGACCTGGGAGCGTACTTATCGACCAACCGGCCAGAGCAACATGAGCATGAGGCGAAACGTTTGCCGTTTTACGGATACTAGACAGTTGACAAGAGACTGCGGTAACTGCTCCTGCCGACGTACTGCTGTATCCGGACAGACACGTCTGCCATGTACTGCTGCGCTGAAATGCAAGGTGTCCTCTATTAGAATCTACATATCTGTGAAGCCGACTATTTTAATTAACGTGTACCCTAGAGGACGATGTTATGACCTCACACGCCTGTTGCCAACCAAGCACGGCACATCGAGCGCAAAAACCGAGGCGGCCCTTATATTCTGCTGCATACGCAGGCTACTGCTGCTGTACTGCAGTACCATACTTTGACATAATCTCCAAACAGACAAGTCCTACGTTCCACTGATCCCCTGCAAAGGAGGCTGCACACATATTATGCGAATCTACCGGTGAAGCCAGCTATAAATTTATGATCAGAGAAGGACGTCGACGTCATGAGTTGGCAAGCCCTGGGATACCAGCACAGCGCACAAAACAAAAAAGGTGCAGGAAACCCTGTTTTACTGTACAAACCACAGCTGCTGCTTATTGCTGCTGCCGTGTTTATTGCGCTACCATACTGGCACATCGAAGGTGGGTAAGATGCAATTCGATGTGCTGCTTCATTCAGTCAAGCACATGGAACTATATTTTTAAAAAGAGACTAAGTATACCCTCATAAAGGGCAACATAGTTACCGCCGCCTTGCCACACTGTTATGAGTTACCAAACAAAACTTGTCCACTATAGGAGGGTGGAGCACTATGTGTTATCGACACTTCAGTTGGAGCGGTATCATAAATACCAAAAATCGAACAAGACAACTAGGCAATTCGTTTCTTTTCCAGGATTTGGCCCTTGATTTGTCTAACAACAGAGAGTTTCTATGCTATACACCTGGTATATTTCGAAGTATCAAATTAACCTTGTTCGAATTATCAAGGAATTCGGCGGCGTCCGTGGGTCTTTACTCGTGCTCCCAGACACGGGCTCCCAGCGGGCCCGCGTGTACACACGGCCCAAGTATGGGCGCCGGCCGACTTCCGTGGCACGTGCTCTCGGGGTTCACGCCGAAAACAATGACAAGTAATCACCGGATGTCGTTCCGTATTGCCACCGCCACCCATGTGCCATAGAAATCCATGTTTCAATTGTTTTGGGTGGCATGTGTACGTGCGAGCATGGAAGGTGGCACGTGGAGCACACGTCAAAAGAAACGACGACATGGTTCGTAGAACCATCGCACGCAGACGTCTTCGGATACGTCATGGCATCGTGGCGTACAGATCATATGTGTCGGTTTCTGGACAATGGAGTAGCAACCACGTAAACCTAGATTCATTGCACTCACACGTATCTATCTGTACCAGCAATCTCCAGTGGTCTCCTCTCCTTGTAGTTGTCGATCGATTGCGGTACCTGTACCACCCAGATACTCAAAGATCTATACTTCGAGGCAGCCACACGGTGGCACGGCAGCCAAGCTTTCGGCAAATCCTTTAGTATCATACACGAACGGTGCGTCGTGTGTGAGCCATCTCACAGTAGGATCCTACAGCAGTTTTCATAGGAATCTGGTACACACAGCGGTTTCCAGAAGAGCGAAAATTCCAAGGGAATGTTCGGTAAGGTATACCGGTACCGGGGACATTTTTGATGGGCGTACCAAACTTCCCGAAGTGTCGTGTACCGGTATTGAAATAGTACCGAACTTTCCGACGTGTCGGGTACGGGGAATTGGAAAAGAGCCGAACTTACCGAAGTGTTAGGTACCGGTATAGAACACTTACCGAACTTGCCGAAGTTTCGGGTACACGTATTGAAAAGTCAAGAACTTACCGAAGTGTTCGGTACGGTATCGAACCCAGTACCGAACAAATACCTATACCGCCGGTATTGCGGTCAATGGGATAACGGTACCCGGGGTACATTTGGGAGGACATACCGAGCTCACCTAAGTGTCGGGTACCGGGATCACGTTCGTACCGAACCCTACCGAAGCCTCGGGAACCGGCTGTATTGAGGCTGTACAGAAGATATCTTGATACTAGTACTCGTACAGTAGTACAAAATACATACCAAGAACGACCAGTACACGTATGAAATGTGTACTCGTAGAAATAGGAAACAAATTGCGGCGGCAACGCAACGGCAGAGAAAACAGCATTGCCGCCGGCGCCATCACAACCACACAGCACGCAGCAAGCGACAGCACGGTTAGTAGCAGCAGCAGCAGCAGCACCAGGTAGCACCACCAGCAAGAACAACAACAACAGAACACAACAACAGAGACGCCCAAACAGCAGCTCGAATTTGGACAACGTCCCGCTTGCTGTGGGCTTTACTGCTGCTGTTGTACAGTCCACACGCGTGCCACTGCCACCGAGTGCTACGCTTGAAGCCCGTTCTATACCCCAACTTCAAAGCTCATCATACAGCATAGATATTCGGCGACCTCGCTTTGCTGGTACTTCTTTTTGCTGCTGGTACAGCAGTGTTGAATATAGATATAGCAGGGGTGGATGCCAGACAGCCGCGCTCAAGTCCGTAGCAGGATGTATGATATGAGTACTTTTATCATAATGAGGCAAGCGAAGCGCGAAGCGCTGAGCCTTTTTTTACTTGGTTTTCCAAGGAAAAAAAAGCCTCTTCATAACGGGTCGTACGAGCATAGGGTGCCAAAAATAAAAATCAAAACATTAATCTGTATGTGTGTGTGTGTGATTCAACATC
>JAYJME010000108.1:9443-38307 GCA_036873775.1 Costaria costata
GCACCTTTACGACGCTTTTAATCCATCCAATCATTGCCATTCGGAAGAAAGTAAGTGCATTAATATTTCGGAAGAGAGTTACTGCCCTATATATCTGAAAAATTGTCTTACCTTCAAGAGTTTTGATTTCGCGATATACATTCCACCTTGGGATAGTTTGTTGTTGCCGCTTCGACTGCTGCTGATGCTCATCGAAAACCATTTTCATAACCGTTTTGAGAGAGGTAACGAGTCACTCGCCGGATTGGTCTTAATGGGGGCGTGCAAAAAGGGGGGGGGGGGGCATCCGTCTGAGAAATGCGTCCGACGTTTTGAAACGCAAGGATAGCTCCGACACGTGTGCAGCGTGGTAACACGTGGACATTGCCGCACTCGTCGTTTGTTTATGTCTACAGATTGCTTTTCTACTGTCTTCTGAACATGAAATTTGAATCCTTATTTAAACCCCCCTCGTCATGCCTAATAGTATACCTCTGGGTCCCATAATACACAAACACTTCGTACGGTATGATGCGTGTTTTGCCCCAGTTGGACCAGACACGTAGTGTGGTCTTAGCTTCCTTCGCCCTTGGAGCAGCGGGAAACTGTTCAAACATTAAGAAAACAATGGTATGGAGGTTGCTACGGCCAATTTTGAGAAGACAAGGACCTCCTGCCCCCATTTCCGGGGCAAACCCTCGTGCGAACGTGTTGCAAACTGAAACACTTATGCTGTGTTAAGAGACTGCAGATCAATTGTACGCACGGCGACGGCATCCGCGTAACGTAACATATCGTATGTATAATGTGAAATTCCCCACCGAACGAAGGGCTTATTATATACGAAGTGTATATTATTTGGGCTCCCGATGTACGATATTGTACCTGTGATAACACCACAGCTGAGCAATGTGTACTGCTAAAATATGACATAATACCAACCAAGTGTATGTATGAGCAGGTACCTTCGACGTAAGTGTAAATAGGGTGCATTACAGGTTTATCTCGGACAGCAACGATGGGCACCTTATAAGTCAGCCCAGATTATTGAAGCCATCTACCTCTAAATGAAGGCAGAATGCATCAGGGAAGTACGCCAATGCCTCTCCGAAGTACAGTATGAAATTGAAATATATCCCAACGGTACCTTATGAATACGTACACTATAATAAAAGAAAAAAACGTCATCTGTGAGATCGAGGATTTCGTCGAAACATGTATCGAATCCACCGTATGGTATAAACAACTATGGGCATCTCATAAGCCAGCCTATTATTCAAGTCATCTACCTCCCCAAATGAAGAGTGTACCAGGGAAGTACGAGAATGCCTCGCCGAAGTACAGTATGAAAACTGTTGAAAACTATCCAAAGGTGGGACATTATTAGCTTATTTATGCAAAAGTATGAACATGTACCAAATCCACCGTACATATGGTATACATAAAGTTCGAGCACAACGCTTTTCCGGCGATCGAGTTTGGAAGTACTCTCTATTAACGCCAAATACTCTGCGTGGCGATCCACCTCCAAAGTATGGAAATATACCTGCGGCATGTATAATTCCTGATAGAATACAACGGTAGTGTATCATCGCTCTATGCTAGTAGCAACAGACGTGTGGCCGAGTATTATGTATGATACCTAATTCGTCGCTTAACGTTTGACATACATACAGTCTAGTGCCTAGGGGCTGGGAACTGGTATCCTCAATAAATAAATATGACTCTGGCAGTGTCCAAACTCAGTACACAGGACTGAAGCAGTATACTGGCCGAGCGAAGCTCCGAGCAAAACGCCCCCCCTCTGGCCTGCTGGAGGCTCCACCGGAGGCGAAAAATATTCGCGTTTTCGCGTCGTTTCCCAACACAACCGAGGCTTCAAACATTATTGACTGGGGGTGGTTACGGTCATCGACATAGAAAAACACGCAGTGACCGCAGAGCCGGCGGTGTAATTTCCTGGGTTGGCTTCGTCCAATTGCTCTCGGACTCCCCTCTCCTCCCTTCCTCGCGTTGTGTCATCTCCCCTCTCAAACCTGAACATTTGCGCTTGATGGTGTGTCCATAGTAACATAGGGCGTGTTTCTTGGACGTTTCTTGGACGTACGTCAACTTGAATCCTATTGGCAGCGTGTACTGGCAGGCTCAATCAGTAGATAGCTACTGCCAATATATGTCTACTGCCGGTACATGCTTTGCCAGTGCTTAAACCTACTAGTACCCCTTCTACGGCGTCAATCAAGTGCGGAAATATAAGTACCCTGGAAGTATAAAACGGTACCAGACACGTACCTCGTAGTACGAAAGTATGCCTCGGTTACAAAAATATCCCTATAACAATACGCGTTGTAGCCGTTCCGCAAGAGGAAAATCGTGCGACGTGACACCGTGTAATTTTTGCATACTCTATCATAGCTGGAATTCATTAAAACACCTCTTAAAAGTTTGCAGGAAATTATTGCATGTTTTGTCAGGAAACATATATTATTAACAACAGAACCCGACAATAAAGATATGATACACCCGAAAGGAAATACTAGGATATAACAAATAACAAGGAAGTGCCTACATATGCATGATATGTGCCCGTATCCCTTTTACTACCCCGAAACGTATCCCACACTATTTCCAACACGTTTTGGCCCAAACAACCGTTTCCGGCTGCAAAGGGGTTAAGCCGTGTAAGGTCTGAGCACACCAACCACTGACAGACGAAGGCCAAGGTAGGGGGTTCAATCTCTCGACCTCTTGCTTCGGCGGCGCAGAGCCACTTTGCGCGAGAGGCTACCTACCCTATTACTAGTATTTTTAGTATGCTTGCCACATACGACAATTTGCAGCATGACCTTCAACGTTGATCACTCAATACATTCCCGAAAAAAGAAAACCTCGAAAGACGCGTGCCACGATAGAGGTTGCACTTTTCGGCTTTTTTTGTTTCTGAATAACGGGGCACCTTAACCCCAAATCGTCCGAATGTCATTCTTGCTTAGCAATATCTTTTTCTTAAATACCTAGTCCATGCTTTTTGTCACCGGGCTGCCCATCCATTCTACTCAAAAACAGTTTTCGGGTGTGATATGGAGCTCCTAAAGTGAAGAGCCTCAGAAAAAAATGGGTGTACCTCTATCATAGCATGGGTCGAAAACAAAAGAAAACCGACACTCCAAGTCTACCTATTTTCTGTCTATCTGTTCTGTGCCATTATTCATTTTCGAGGCATGTACCGCCATGAAAGGCATACTTTATGTCTATTTCAGAGAGAGGTATAATAGGTCCACTTCAATCAAGCGGGCTGAACTCGGGTAGCCAAGAAAAAAGTGGGGCCGCCGCTACGGCCGTGCCGTAACACTGGCGCCGCAATGTAGCCTTTGGTCGATACTCGTAAATCACAATGAACGGCCAGTTACCTGTAATAATGGAAGGTTCGATCAAAGTCTAAATAAACAATGTGCACCTCTGAAGTACCTGGTACGAGGTATTTCATTGTTCCCCGGATACACACATGAATACTCGAGGTACAAAGATTTTAGGAAAAGGCCAAACGGGCCTGTTTTTCAGTCACTTGGGGGTATAGGCAAAACGCTCCCGCGGTATACGCTCCCCCGTGCCCAAATCTGCCTCAAATGCAATTCCGACGCACTGGCGTGATGCCCGAAGCTCATGCCGAGCACGCACACTATTGTTTCATTTTTACGGGCACGTTCTTGGGCCTAACGGGACATCAGCCCCCGAGGGGGCAAAATTATACCCCTCTTTGATCACATGTTGGGGGGGGTAGACCTCTAAAAGCTGCCAAATATTTCTACGACCCCCCAACTGACCACTATTTATCGCCATTTGCCCGAAATCAATATTATTTTTGACCACTTTCGCCAGCCTCAAAAACGACTACACAACTAACTGTGCGTATCCACGTCACCCCCCAAGAGCCCGAACGGACCACGGGCGAAACCTCCAGAACGTGCGAGTAGTCGCGATCGTTTGTCTCCTATGAAATCACGGCATAACTATGCAAATTAAGTATTTATAGACGGAAATATGTAGTGACGAAATGCAGCTTTCGGCTTTTCTTAGCAAAGAAACATGAGGATCATAGGAGAATCAGAACACCCCCAATACGTGCAGGTCGTGGGTTGCCGGGTGCTTGGTTGCTGGGGGCTCGTTATAGACGAATATACCAGCCCGCCGTCGAAGGCGCAGTAGAGACACCCACTGTAATCGTAGGTCCAACGCACATGCAGCAGAGGTGGAGCCCATACCAAATTGCCTCGACATGGTGGGTGTCTCTGCTGTGCCTTCGACGTCGGGCTGGTATATTCGTGTACCGAGAGCACCCAGCAACCAAAAACCCGGCAACCCACGACCTACACGTACGTGAAAGTGTTCTGATTCTCCCATCATCATCATGTTTGTTAGGAAGAGTCGATATATATATTCCGTCTATAAAGATTCCCCGTCTACAACTATTTTGTTCATATACATTAGTTGTCCCGATATTTCATGGGAGACAAACGATCGCGACTACTCGCGAGTTCTGGACGTCCCGCCTGTGGCCTGTTGTGCTCTTCGGGGGTGAAGTGGATACGTACAGTTAGCTGTAGTTGTGTTTGAGGCTGCCAAATAAGGTCAAAAGGGGGATTGATTTCTGGCAAATGGCGATAAATAGTGGTCAACTGGGGGGTCGTAGATAAACTCAGTTGGGATTTGGAGGTCTACCCCCCTCAAGCTGTGGTCAAAGGGGGGTATAAATTTGACCCCTCAGGCGCCGCTGTCCCGTTAGCCCCAAGAACGTGCCCGAACACATGAAAACAAAAAGTGTGCGTGCTCGGCATGGACATCGAGCATCTCGCCAGTGTATCGGAGTTGTGTTTGAGGCAGATTTGGGCACGGGGGAGCGCCTTACGCGGGCGCGTTTTTACCTACACCCCCAAATGGCTGAAAACGGGGGGGGGGTATGCCCCCCTTTGGCCATTTCCCAAGTTGGTTTTAGCTGTATACGCAACAACGTGTTGCATTACATTGTACGATGAGGCTGTATGGGATGAACACTATTACTAGTACCGCTGTGCAGGTTGTCTTGGGTTACGCTTGATCACTTCAAACGTGTTGGTATCATAATAGATTGTTCAGCTTGCCTCGATCCAGAAGATTGGGAGCGGGAGAGAAACATTCATTCGCATTCATCAACCGGATGAACCATGTAATAACGACTCCACAATAACAGAGAGGAAACGGGGATATCGCATGTCACCCCTGCTTTAGTACCTAAAAAAGGATCCCACACTATTTTCAAGTATTTTGTCCCCAAAAACCGTTTCCGGCTCTTAAAGAGTTAACAATGGGGGCGTTTTTCACAAGCTTCAGCATGACGTCTGCCGACAATCAAGCTTTCCAGTAAACCTCAGCCTGCTATTGTTATAGCTCGTTTTCGTATGGACTGTCCTGTACTGTCAACTGTTGTATCATGAGTCGGAATTATATATCTGATATATGTTACCAGCATGTTCCGGGTATGCAAAGTATTTGACCGCTACCATCATAGATGTACATACAAACGTTACACCATGCGTAGTTCATTTTGATAACAAGCGTACGAAGTATGTTTGAAGTCTTCTTATATACTCTGTTTTGCGTTTTTCGCCAAATTCGTTTGTTTTTCACGCTTGATACACATACTATTATTAGAACAACCACGAACTACGTATCATGATTGGGAAATGCTTGCTAGAGTTGTTCTCTAAAAGCGCAAGAACGGTTACTACCCAAAACATAAAAATAAAGCATTTGATATCAATCAAGCGGTTGATCCAATGACTAAGAATATTTTGACGCTAAAGTCTGCATGGTTGCAAAACATTTTTGACGAAAACCTAACAGTATCGGTCAATTCAGTGATCAAACGATATCGCGCGGGCAACTATTACTAAAATAGAGGCAATCCACCAGTCCAAGCGGACGTAACGTTGCTCCAACATGGCATTCGTCCAGCCCATTTCCCTATGCCACGCCTCTCACACGGCGCTCTGCCAGCGCACAAATATGTATTGTGTGCACCGAAACAACTCGGAAATACTACAGGATGCTATTTGGATTATGGTAAAACGCATATGGCGCCCCGACGACCCGCCTTGCCTCCAACATACTTCATAGGGCGGGGTTGGCTGTTTTGAACGGATACCCGTCAACCGAATCTCGATGGTGAAGAGTGAAAGGCGCCAGCGCCGTCCGGAGGGGGAATAATTGTTTGCTTTTTTTTAGTTTTATTCCCTGCGGGGGGGGTAGTTGCTCAATATTTAGCCGACGTATAAGTGTGTCACAAAGCGCTTAGATACTGAGAGCCGAGTTCAAAAATGCTTCACAGCGGTTACTTTACTTTGCACCTGTACTAGGCATGAGGGCCGGGGTTTGATACCCGGCGCGTTAAGAAAACCAAAAGATAATTCATGTGCCAATTTCGGATGTCGTCGTGGGAAGTATCACGAGAGTCAGAGGTAGTAAATTAGATGTAATGTGTCCCATAATACGTATTCGCGATAGAAACGAAATAAAGTGCGTACGGAGGAATACACTTTAGAATGGAAGATACCCGTGACCACGGCATGATGTCTAGGAAGCCGGTGAGGGTAGAAAACACCCCACGACTTGAGCTGAAATGTGAAACATGTTGTAAAAAACAAGAACAAGATGGCGGCCGTATCGGCAAGGCTGACCACGGGTAGGCGGTAGACAGTCATCAGTGCTACCGCCGCGGCTGGTGTGTTGAACATGGGATATTTTCTTTGTTCTCGCGGGTCGCCGACAGTGACAGTTGGTCCAAATCGATGAAACTCGACCAGGACGTGAATGCTGAACCCTCTGCACGATAAGATGGACTAAAGGACCGGAGGGGAAGGGGAGAGAGAAAACCGCGATCGCGGCTTGTCCAGAGTGCCGAGCGCTGGGGGCAACTTGTAACCCCTCCCACGACTTGAGTTCAAACGTGAACGTACGCGTAAACAATAGGCGAAACACACGTTAATCATGCTACCAGGGAAATCATATTTAGCATGCCATGGCGTGGGCAGCCACTGAGATCCACGTACATGTGCCTGGGTGCATAGGTCATTCGAGTAAGGAAATATTCGCTTAACTCTATTACGTGCAAATAGTTGACAGATTGACCCGTGGTACGATAGAGGTTGCACTTTTTGGATTTTTGTTTCTGAATAACGGGGCTCCTTAACCCATACTCATCCGAATGTCATTCTTGTTTAGCAATATATATTGTTTGATGCCTAGTCCATGGGTTTGCTAATATGGCTGCCCTTCTAGTTTACCCAAAAACAGCTTTCGGGTGCGATATGGAGCTCCTAAAGTGAAGAGGCCCAGAAACAAAAGGGTGCACCTCTATCGTAGCATGGGATAGTTTTGTAGGTGTTTAACCTACCATGGAATGTTGTCAAAAGGGGGTGCGTGCTTTGCGTTTCCTCATGGAAAGCTCAGAGGGTGACAGCTCGTTGTGACATGTAGCCCCGACAGGTCGATGTCTATCTCTGTTGGCACGAGGGCAGATGTTTGCTACACCGCTGTTTCTTAAAACCGAAAATATATGGACGGTTCTATTTTCTCGTGTTGTCGAAAGCACGACCACGTGGACCAGCGGTAACCAATGGCTATCGACGAGCCGCAAGGACGGTGAAGCCCATGAGAAAACGACACAAACAAAGACATGTACCCGGCGAGGAGAAGCAAGACATACCTACCTGAAACCACTTCTTGTCAAGAGGGCTGTAGCGTGTCAGCGCTCCTGCGAGTTGAGCTGGGCAGTACATATTGAAAGTTTGAAAGACAATCAAATCAATGTCTTAAACCCCATTAGAACAGCGCACACGGCTTTGGAGAAACTACCTAGAAATAGTATGGGATTCGTTTTGCAGGAGCGAAAGGGTCAATTAAGCACGTTTCTCTTATTTGGTGTTTTCATTCGGCAGCAAAACTGTACCTCTGAATCGTTTAATTACATATGTAATCCACCAAGCACTCAAGGGGCGTCCCTCGCTCCGCTCGCTGAACCCACAAGGTTTCGCCAGCAAAAACGTGTATCGACTCACTTCAGGCAACGTCCGGTGGCCACCGCTGCACCATACGCTACTCCACCCATCCGCCCATTCATCCACCCCCCCCCCATCCACCCACCCACCAGGCCATTTATTATATCGCTTTGCACCAAGGACAGGCCCTCAGTAAAAGCTTGTCAAATATTCCAACGACGACAATGCTTCGAACGGCTGCTATCCTGGGCGGTTTGGTGGCCAAAGGAGCCTGCTCCACTGACACCGCCTCGCCGAACAAGGCTATCGCCAAACCCGAGTGTGACGCGGACACGAATGTGTCGCTCCGATACGCGTCAGGGGTGGAGCGGTTGTACGTCGAATCATCGAACAAAAGCACTCGAGGTGGCTGCACCACCCTCTCACATATCTGGCAATCAATGGGCGGCAGCGCGCCATTGTACGCTGTGGACCCGGACAGTGGCAACGTTGGCGATTCCGCAACAGGAACATGGCTTCTCACCGAGAACCTGTCGATCGAGGACGGTATTACTCTCCAGGTGAGGGTTCGCTTGGACATTGGCCGACGCTGTATAAGCACATACATACATGCAGGTGTGTGGCCTGTGCACTATATGGCGCGTGCAAGAAACGATAATGACGCGGCAGCATCTCCCATCGACAGGGTGAGTAATCAAGACGTCTCCATGTTTGAACCAATAAACATACTCCGAGGATTGCTTCCAATAACGTTTGTGCAAGCTGCGTGAACTATTTCCAATGCGCGTACCACGGGATATATATATATACATATATATATATATATATATATTACCCCATGGAGGATATATACTCCTGATTGAGAGGAACAAACTATGGCTACTGCGGAACTCAGCGGGTGTACATGTAAATATACGAAGTATATATATATATGAATCCCTGCAACTCCGCAGGTGCTCGTAACCATACCACGAAAACGGCATACGATGCCAGATACCTTACAACGGAAACCTCGCTTCACCCTGGTATCAAACATGAACAAAGCAATTGTTCTGTCCTGGACGTGCAGATGCCTCATTCGCCTCGGCAAAGGTGAATGCAATCTTGTCAGGTACATGCCGTGTTTCAGGCTTAGCTTTTTAACACCGCCGCCATAATTTTCAATTGAGCCAACACAATTTTCAAGCAAAGGATTTCCCCAACATGGTGGGAGCAGTGTATTCGTTTTCCAAGCAGACAATCTAGTCCCATCCCATACACTGCAATCCTGTCGCTTGAACGGTCTCGTTTGATGACGACCAGATACACGGTACTTCCGCTGGAGGCGACGCGGACGAGCTGCGACTACTGAGCACGAGCGACACTTTCATCAACCTGATTGCCTACGGGGCCAGCCTGGATTTCGTAAGCACTAAGGTATGCATACTCGTGTTTCAAGGTTTTGCTTGGGGTAAGTATTTGAGTTTGGGAACAACGTTTTTTCTGACGCATGTTTTAGGAAGCGACGGACGAAAATAGAGAGAATACTATATCGCGCCCTCAGCATGGGGGTTAGAGTGTGAGCTGCTGGTCGGTCCTTAGTTTTGTCAGCTTGCTGTTTTGTCGGTTTTGCAAACTGATACATGTAGCCGACTGGAGGATTCTATCTCATTAGTGCTACTGACATGGTGTTTCAGTATCTCCACGGTTTTGTCTGACTAACTGTATCGTAAAAAGCAAAAGAGGGTATGGAAAATGTCCAAAGCGGACAGCAGCCAAAACCAACACTCCCATTTTTATTGCAGTTTTTTTCGCAATTTCCTCCCCCCCCAGACATTAGCACCTGTCGGGAGTCAACGTTGAGCGGTCTAAGTCCTTCACGCATGTTACCCTTCAGAGAGTGTTTCCTTTTGTTTGGAGCAACGTGCAGCAAAGTGCAAGTAATCATAACAGAGCACGCCCCCCTACACGACCCCTCCAACCCGGGCCGCTTGGCATGCTCCAATGGTGGTGCTGGGGCAGGGAGGCTACCTCTAGTTTCGCTACCGCGTTTTGGCCACCCGGGCGAGTGGTTCCGTACGCCACTCAATCAAATGCAATCCCAATCCCGTGTGGGGCAGAGTAAATCCCAATCCCCTGTGGGGGTGCACATACCGGGAAATCAAAACATGTTGAAAACGTGAAGACCCGCAAAGAAACGGGGTTGTCACGCAGCTTGAGCGGCCCCGATTGGCTAAAGCCAAAAATGGCCCCAAAGGAAACCCTGTACCGGAGTACGACTCTTGGTTCCATCTGAAACTCGAAACGAGGTTAGGTCGTTTACAATATTCCTCTACGGTTGGAGCCAAGCCGTGTCGACCACGTGGCACAGGATCGGACAAGCACCGTAAAATCTACACCCTTATCGTGGAGGTGACTTTAGAAGGTCGCGCGCTTATCTGATTAAATGTCCTGTAGTTTTCATCCAGGCTGCTGACATGTTGTGCGCGGCCAGCCACGCTGCAACCCGCATAAATGTCTTGGCGCAGGCAACACCAGTCCACGAGGGCCGACATTGGATAGAACACCTGAATATCCTCAGTCGAATCCCCACATATCGATGGTGAAGGGGCGATTATCGATAGCTGGCCATTTACGGTAGATTCAAATACGTTTGGTTTAGGTATCACGTTAACCGGTTACGTAGGGTTTGTGTCGAACGAAGAGATCACGCAGGGCTTCCTTCAACACCAAATCGTCCTAGGTTGCGGTAGGGAGGACACATACATGTAGGGCGTCACGATCCTACTTCTCAGAACTAGACTATTAATAGCCGCGAGAGGCTATTCTACCGACGTTTGATGCAGTCTTCAGCTTTCGCGTTTTTCTATTTCGCCATTCACGAGGCCATGGAAGTGTATTTGACGCTGCGCCAACAACACATGTCATTGCCCATTGCATAGATGAGGCACCCAGCTAGCCGCGTGAGTGACCCAAACGTTGTATCGAAACAGAGGTACACCACTTATCGTAGTTTTGAAACAAAAAGGTCAGAATGGGAGAGGGTGTCGATACGTCATCACGACTACTTGCTTGAAGCGTTGAAGATACTATCACCCACCGGACGTAGTTGTTCACGTTTCCTGGCGATGAGGGCAAAAACAACACGGGTATGAGAACCGACGAAACTCTGTCGAACTTGGCGGGAACGCGGGCAGGGGGCCCATTAGTCGCCGGAGCTTCGAACCATGAATTAGTGATTACCTTTCCGTTCATGCTCTCTTGCGTGTTGACATGTTTTTTGTTTTTTTTCGCAGCCCCGATTTGCGGCCTGACATCGTTGCGATAGCTTCGCCCGACTGGGTCCTACGAGAGGGGGGCCCCCATTTAGGTCCCCGTTTGTCAGACGCTCAGAACTACTCCGAAGAGTTAATTATTTACATGTTTGCAGTCTTATGTTTGTACGAAGTATGATATGAAGTTTCGCGATATGCACAACCATTGGCATCGTTTCTTACCCCACGTGCAACTAGAACAAACAAAACA
This sequence comes from Costaria costata, assembly GCA_036873775.1. Taxonomy (NCBI): domain Eukaryota; class Phaeophyceae; order Laminariales; family Agaraceae; genus Costaria; species Costaria costata. Next base: position 20,960 of record JAYJME010000108.1, read on the forward strand.
CCGTCTGAGAAAGGGAATAAGCCACTCGCCAGAGCGACCCGACCACGGTGACGGAAGTCGAGTTAACCCCATCGTACCGCCAGCCACCCCGCGATATCCCTCCTTTGATGCAGCTCTTGGTAATGCCTCGCCGCGTCTCTGCTGTGGTTGCCGGAAACGTCACTTCACCAAACGTGTTCGCCCTCGGCACCCTTGTATGTGTACCCACAAAAACGACTTTTTTATCACGCCCCCGTCGACGACTTCTCGACAGGTGTTCGCCTGGGGTACCTATTGTAGCAGTTTACACCACTTTGTCTGGAATGTAAGAGCCGGTTGGGTATTTACACGACTGACTAAACGTTCCCTTGCCTTTCCACACATCGTATCATAGTGCCAGCTGATGGGTGTGGATGTCAGGTGGTAAATCTCCTTTCCTTCGCGACGCAAAACGTTTTCTTCTGCCTTACCAACGAGTTTTGGGATCACACTGCCAGTTTGGGGATATTATCTCACGCTGAGTTTAGAACCAAGCTATATGTTTACGTATGTAGAGTGCAGTCGTAATAGACTAAATATGTCACCTTCTCTCTACGTACACCTCTGTCTCATTCTATCAGGTATTCTCGTGGGATACTTACACCAACGCGCCCGACGAAGACGAAGACGACGGCCGGTCGTTCGTCAGGGCCGTCTCAGAGAGGATCACTGACCACAACGAGACGTGCGATGGCATGGCCAAGTACCGCGTGGGAGAGGCGCGGATGGACATCGAGGACAGCGAAATGGGCTACCTCGGGTTCCACAACGGGGAGAGCTACGGTCTGACGTGGAAGGTGATGATGGGGCTGGACAGTCCGTCGTAGGAGGTCTCGACGGGGTTGCATGACCACCGTGGCTATATTGGTTTACTTCGAAGCATATATATACAGTATAATATGGCAATGGTTCTACGGTCGGGGTGGTTACCCTCTGATTCTTTGTTGTTTTCTGATCAGAGCCACTCGTAAGAGTGCTTACCCTATATTGTATATATGTACTTCGTATGTTTGTGGTATTCAGCTTTGGTGTTTTTGGGTTCGCAATACACACCGTCTGAAAACTAACGAGCTTCGCGCGGGAGTGGCCTAAACGCATTGCTCGTAGAGTAAAATAGACGCGCGCTACGGTTGATTTAGCACGTTTTAACCGTGTGTTTGTTGATTTGTTTCTGGTAAGGCGAGGCTTCTGAACCGAGTAATTACCCAACATCGTTTGTTTTTGCATTATATTTCGTTATATATACCGAGGCCATGCGAAAGCTCATCGGGTTGCTCGTTCATACTTGTTTTTACCCCCTCAAAGTCGGGGTTTGGGTGGGGTACAGAGCTCCTCGAACGAGAAAGCCCCAGAGACATTGGGGTGCGCCCGCCTACCGTGGCCTTTCTCTATATATGTGTACCTACGAGCATTAGCCGTAGTTTGATGATACAGCAGTAGTAGCGGGGCTACCCCGACTTTTCTTGGGCGGCGTCTGACTCTTTAGCTCGCTCACATGTAACATTTGAAAACAGCAAATGGCTCTGTGGTTGGCGTAGCCTAAGCACCATCAATCCCACGGGGGGGTTGTCTCGAAACCTCAACAGGGCAGCGATATATGTTGGGTAGAATCAGTCCGCCCGACTGGCCCTGATTGGCTGGAAACATTCGATCGGAGGAAACGTGATCCCCTCACCACTGTCGCAGGAATGCATGTTACATATAGGCGAAAGCTCTCGTATTTTTCATAAACACGTATCATATATATTTCGAAGTAGAGCCTAGATACACCTCAGAACAATATATATACATCTCGAGTAGGCTGAGCCTCGATAGGCTCACTTTTTCACTTTTTCAATTTTTTTCGGCTCCAAAAAAACAAACCAGGCTTTTTCCAAATCCCGCCGATTTTCAAAAGTAAGTCATGTTTTCGGCTCTTTTCGGCTCAAAAAACAAATCGGCTCCAAAACCAAAATCCGCATTTTCAAGAAAGAAATCGACGCACTAAAAAAAAATGATTTTTCGGCTAATTCGGCTCGGATTCTGAAAAATCGGCTAGCTCACAAGAAAATCGGCTCCCTCACACGGAAAAGAGCGTGCTGTGTGGGAAGCATACTCAACCGGCGTTCATCGTGAGTAGAGAGAAGAGAGAAGAGCTCCCACCATCAGCCAGGAAGACATCCTCCTATATACTATACGTAGTGCTGTAGTAGATATTTGTTTTCGCTTGGATATGAGTTTCTCACTCTCTGTACCAATGTTTTGTAGTCATTTTATTCATCGCTCGTAAAGACATGACGAAAAACAACTTGATGGTGGCATATATAACTGATAAATATAAATACAGAAACAAGAAACAAGCAACCCACCGGGCTCCGAGCCCACAAAATAAAAGTGTACGGCATTGTTGTTGCTATTATCATATTATCCACTCATTGCCACAGCAAGCTAAAATCCACTCCGTGGCCACAAGACAGGCTCCAATAACTCTGGAGTGGAAGAATATCCCAAGAACACACGTACCAGCCTCCAGCCTCCAATCGAAATTCCCTCGCAAAGCTCTCCAATCGACTGACGATAGCAAGAACTTCACCGGTCCAAATTAATCCCAGACAGCCAACAGCCCCACCGAAACTAACACATATTATACCAGGTAGTACTTCTCCAGCTGTGGTTGCACCTCTACTCAAGTATCAACCGTATTTTTCTACCCGCAACGCAGCCCCAACTAGCAGGGTTTCCATCTCATTTGTAGTCTTTATTATATAGGGGGTGGATAAAAATCGGCTTTTTCCAGATCCCGGGGGTAAAAATCGGCTCCGTCCCCCAAAATCGGCTCAAAAAAAATCGGCTCTTTATAAAACCCCTCAAAAATCGGGAGCGCCTATTTGCAGCCTGCATGCTGCAAAATGAAAACACAGCTTGAACATCCAATCGGTGGAAACCCCGGGAGAGTACACATATCTGTCCCCTTTTTGATTCTCCAGTGCCCATACCTACACGAGAGGAAATTTCAAACGCCAAGACAAAAAACAAGACGCCAAGATAAAATAACGGCCGAAGCACATGGCCCGTACCACAACACACAACAGCAGAGCAGCAGCAGGCTACCACTGTACTGCCAGCGGCATCCAACCCAACCAGCAGAACAGCAGAGAGCGGCACCACCACAAGAGCAGGACAAGCAGACTAGTGCCAGCAGCTCCCAACAGAAATCTCGAAGACGGCGAGGTGTTTGTTGGGCGCAGCTGGCAGTAGTATGTGCTTTTGTTTTGGTATTGCTCTTGCTCTGTCTGGTGGTGGTGCCGCTCTCTGTGCTGCTCTGTTCGGTGGGTTGGATGCCGCTGGCAACGGCGAGATCGAGATGTCTTTTGCTTGTACTGCTCTGGTGGTGGGGCCGCTCTTTGCTGCTCTGTTGGGTGGGTTGGATGCCGCTGGTAGTAGTCTGCTGCTGCTCTGCTGCTATGCTTGGGGCCCTGTGCTTGTGCCTTTATTTTGTCTTGGTGTCATGTTTTTGTCTTGGTGTTTGAAATTTCCTCTCGTGTTGGTGTGGGCGCTGGAGAATCAAAAAGGGGACATATAGGTGTACAATCCCGGGGTTTCCACCGGTTGGATGTTCGAGCTGTGTTTTCATTTTGCAGCATGCAGGCTGCAAACAGGCGCTCCCTGAAAACTAACAACCGATACGAAAGAGGCCAATTGTTAGGCGGTGATGACTGGGCCCAAGGCGTTCGTTTGCAACCCTGCTCACCGCTTGTTCATACCTGAGGCTCTGGTATACGGGGTGCTTCTTGAGTCGATGAAGAGCACTCGGTTTTACACTCTTAGTGTCTATCAACTGTCAACGGAGTTGCTTTTGTCATTTTTCTCAGTGCTTACGGGTTTCCATCAACCGCACCGACGTTCTTTTTGGGGCACAGGGGATACGATGGTACGAGACGAAAGAAGACTCTGGCGTCCGTCTACCTGGCACACAGTAGTGGCTGTGCACAGCCTCCAGCCGTCGACGACAGCAAGGGTCGAACTGCGTGCTAGCATGCAAATACACACTTGCTCTCTATGGCGGTAACATGGAAAGCGTGTAAAACTGCCAACTACTTAGTGTCGATTCACGCTGTCTGCGGGAAAGCGTCTTCGGTGGTACTCTTGTTGGAACTCTACCGGGAGCACCTGTGTTGCTTTCTCCTTGCTTTAAAAGTATGCATATTTTGCCCGGTTCTTTGAACAGATCCACAACTGGAAGCACCTCTAACTCTGTATTTTTCTTGTACGCCATTTCATAATGCGGCCATTACTCCTATCACTCTGTCGATCCGAGATTGCACCACCCTGCGATGGACTCTTGAGTGCTGTCACTACAGTGTGGCAAAGCGACAGCAGTTTTCATGCCCTGTACGCACCGCGACCTCGTCGCTGAGGTTTGCAAATGTGGTTCCAGGTCGTTGAAATAGCGCCGTTCTCGTGTTTGCGCCGAACACCCAGCACGCCATGTCGTTGGTGTGATTCGAGTACAACAGTACGTACATTTCGTACGTACGACCAGGTGCACTATATCTGGTAGAATTTCCTCCGTATTTTTACGATTTTTGGGGCACATCACATCAGACCGATTGCGGGAGCTGTAGTGTCGAGCCCTGATCTCATCACCTAGAAAAACGCTCATTGGCTATGTGTGGGCATACAGTACGCCACAGATGTTAAAAATCTCTTATTTTTGACAAGACTGGAATTCTTATGTTACACTGGGTGTGTTCCACACTATTTTCAGTACACAGAGGTCGCATTCATATTTTCCCCCCAAAATCTCAGCCTCAAATTCTTAATTATCAGATTCTTAACATCCGTTGCGTACTGTACAGGCGGAGTTCTGGGTAATTGCATGAAGGTCGACCGCGGCGACCTCGACCGTGAAGATAGCCTAATTAGTCAGCGAAACTACCTCACGACTGAAGCTGTGAATTTGATTTCAGCCGCCGAGGCCCGGATTTTTTTAAACAAGAATCCCATCGCCAACCTAGCATCGGAGTAGGCTACAGCAAGACTTGCTTGGGTTCGGGTCTTCGTGATGTGGTGCCCCGATGCGTCAGTAGGGAGGACGCAGGCTGGAATATGAGTGCGCTTGACGAGGCCTAGTCAGGGGATTGTAAATACCAAGCACCGGTTTCAATATTATTATTTTTTTGTCTTGGTGAGCAAAGCAACACAGGTGGGAGGCACTTCCAAATATAGAACAGGTATTTCACGTACATGAAGAGCTCGTAGAAGCAATGAGGATTTTTCAGTCCGTGTGCACGGTAGATAAACTCTCTCCATATCTGCATCAGGCAACCCCGCCCCGCGCGGGATCCACAAGCCCCCCGCACACAACACACGCAATCCTCCCGCATATCTCGGCAGCAGAGGCACAGAGTCTCAGTAGTGACTAGCAGTGCAAGGACTAATATTCTGGGGGACACAAACAACGCTAGATGTGACCTCGAGCCACCCAGCAGCAGCAGGCCGCAGTGCTGTGCAAATGGTGCTGTGTACAGCATTCTGGAAGTAGGTTTCTTGCGCAAAACAAGTTTGACGGTTCTACAAAACGAAAAACACAGGTTTAAGGCCACACAGGGACCCTAAGGAATATTTTGCCAAGTATGCACGAGAAGGCGTTTCGCCAAAAAATCAAAACAGCTTGGAAATTAAGTTTTTATTTCTACAAGCAAGACTCCCTATTGTCAACAGAAGCAAACATACAAGAATTCAGACTTTGTTTTGCGTTTTTTTCCTTTCTTTCGCTCTTTTTTAGCCCCAGACTTGACTACCCCAAACGGCACGGTATGCGCCCGTTCGCACATGTTTCGTTTATGCTAGGTTAAGAAATAAAAATAACCGCGTAAAAACCAGCTAACGTATGGTGTAAGCCGTTTTGTCTTATGCGTTGTACCCATGGTACCACTGTACGTACTAGCTAGCAAAATACCAAATCGACCAAATCGCAAGCATTTTATTGACTTTTTGATGGTGCTTGCTGGCAACTTTCACCTCACGAAGTCACGTCGTGAGTCGTTTGTGGCTGACTACGAGTTCCTCTCGGCGCATTCGACGCCCACACACACCCACACCGACCGTGGCCCAACTTCACGGGCTGTGGGTGCTTGTAAGGAGATATACCTGCCCGCAAGTGGAGTGCAAGCGTTCAGTTTGTGGTCGATGTTTTGTGTTAGTTTGTGTCTTCCGATTTCCGTCCAATGTCGACCACTGCAGTACCTCAAACGAGCAGTGTAGGCCTCTGCTGAGAAAGATCGGACGGGCAACCTGGAGATAATCCCAAGCTGCTCTAGATGAGACACTCATATTCAACACAGGCTCTCTGCCATGGCGCGAACGAGTCCAAAGTCCAAACCAAACTTGATAATACAGCGCGGTGTTTTCTGTTCAGATGAAATATCCAGATGTTAGAGTAAGCCGGAAAACCTGGAGATGGGGGGTAGGTAAGATCCTGCGTGGCCTTAAATAAAATATTGAATGGAAACGCCTCTGTTTGTTGTTTTGTTCACGAGGCAAGCGACAAGCACGACAAGTCATAGCCAACCCGCTTGCTCAGCCTCCAACTTGCTAGGCACCCCACAGCCACCCACCGGATCCGAGTTAGCCATGACCAATACATTAACGCCCCTCTTAAGCCTGCTTACTGAAAAGCTCTTGTTCGTGAGGATCTGGGGGCGCTCCTGAAGCCTTCTCTAAACCAAAATCAAAATTAAAGGAAAAAATGGTGAGCTCCGCCTGGTTTTCCATAAAATCCACCACGTAGGCCCGAGGTCAGTCAAAACAGCCCACTCTATCTGAGCTCCCTCGCCAAACTCTAGACGGCTTTACACGAGACTGGCAAGTGAAGGTTCCTCATACTTTTGCCGAACCCAGGCGCATCGCAACTGTGTCTTTTTAAGGCAAATTTTACAAACACATTTTCCTCAAACGACACTTCGTGTGATAAGACGTACACCGCCGATTCTGAGAAGAGTATTGGAAATCCTGGCGTCGCTGTCCCTCTCTCGGGCTCAAAAACCTCAAAACAAAAAAAGGTCTAGATGCGCTGACCCAGACCGCTCAATATAAGTTACCCCAAGATTTAACGTACAGCCGTGGAAAGGCTTATTGAACACGGATCAGGTGAGGAGGGTATCACGCTTGAGTTATCTCGGATGGGCGCACGTAGCCGTACAACCCCACGCACGGGCCAGCAGCGGCGATGCGGCCAGCGCATTCTTGAACGATGTCGATTTTGACAACTTCCACCAACACGATGGAACCGCAAACTGATTCCCTCCTCGTGTGTGCCTCCACAGCAACCAGGCGCCGGTGGTAGCGTGCCCTCGAGGACGCATACCGTTGCTCGCCTCACTGGTTTTTGGCTGGGTGGTTGAAGACCTTCGGTGTTGTTTGGAGTTATGGCCATAATACCCGAAGTCGAACCGGTGCATCCATTTCCCGATGGGACCAAAACTCGTATTTTTTTGCGAAAGGTACGGTTATCCTGTGTGCCATTGCCGTACATACGGTTGGAGCAATGGATGACATAGGCTAGGGGATGGCCAAGTATCACCAGATATATATGGAGCTGTTCAGCTGAGGAACTCTATTTATTGATTGGCCACCCAGCAGCCGACTTCAACAAAAACGCATGCTCCCGAAGGGATCTACCGAACACAGATTGAAAATAGAGCTAGACTTGAGGAACACTTGTTTTTTGTGCAAAATCAAAGCTATCTAACACATTCGTCAGTCACCTATTGTTTCACGTCGAAGGTTGGAAGACAGCACAACACGCGAGCAACAAGGGTATCGGCCTAAACCCCATCATGAAGGCGTTGAGGATGGTTTCTCTTTAGTGACGACGGTTGTTGATTTAATATCCCCAAGAAAACGAGCTCACGGGCTCGAAATATGCGGCAAGAATAGCGCTCAGTGGACAACAAATGTAAATCAAATGCGCCGGATCTTTTCTCTCTGTGCAACTATACGAGAGACCACAGAAATGGTGCTCAACCACTGGTCGACATCGACAAAACCCAGTACACCACCAGGCATCATCAAGAAGTGGAAGAGGACAGCAACAGAGAAGCATTCCAATGTTTACAGAGCGGCGCTGGTCGTTGAATCAATACCCTAAGACACTCAGCTCACTGGCTGCCAATATGCTGCGGGGTTCTGTCTCGAACCACCGTAACCACTTACCACGAACCACCTCGTTACTACCACCACGTTGCTCACGCACAAGCCTGCAGAGACAAATGACAGCACACTACCAGACATCAGCAGCAAGAGGAGGATAACGGTAAAGAAGCAGTATCATGTACACGCTGTCATGTTTTTCGTTGTGAGAGTAATCGCTTCAAAATTTGTTAGCCGGTCACAACCGGGTGAGTACTAATCGTTGATACTACAGTGTGCGGGGTGCCGGGTGGTTGTTGTCTAGCATATAGCTGTTCGATTACATGGCATTTTGGTAAGTTGCGGTTGATCAAACAGTTGCGCCGCAATATAAAAATGTCATCCCATCATGTCAGTATCGAATACAGCATTGAGCCTTCCAACGGATGAGCAGCAGCGCCAGTGTGGCAGGGTAGCGGGTCTCCATGTTGCGGGTCCCCGTCAGGAGCTCAGAAAGAGAAAGCGAGCGAGGTTGTGAACTATCTAGGTCGGTGGTAGCGGAACATAGACGGGCGAGTTCAAGTTGCCTACCCGAGGTCATTTTGACTGTTGAAATGTACCTCGGTCTACTATTTGCCATTACTCGTTGGATCACAAACTTGTCTGCGGCGAAACTCGGCAGGTAGTGTATCGGCCTTGCGCCTTTTGCCACGTGCTGGTCATGTTCGCACTTTTTCCTCTGCGTGGTATCGTCATGATAAAAAAATGATTGGAAGTGAAAAAATGCTTGAACGCAAATATTCATACGTGTAAACAAACGAAAGAAAATGGGAAGGAATTCGAACATATACGACCGCACGGCCTAGTGCGCGTTGAAACATGCACGAAGCAGGAGTAAACAATCCGCGTTTATGGACAGTAGTAGAGGTTTTATCTATGATTTGTTGGAAGTGCTTGTGGAGGGGGCTTGGTCGTTGTTTGGTGGATGACATCGAGGGGTGATCCTCGGGGCAGATTTCATGTGCGTCAAATCGTTTTTGATTGTCACCTAGTTTGGCGCTCTCTTTCTTGCTGAGGGTTCTTTACTTTCTGTTAATCCATCTTCGTTTTGTAACATGTTTGTAGTTTTGGGTCTAATTTGCTAATCGTACGATCGTGTTATATGAGCACACGAACGCTATACACCTCTGCTGCTTTTGATGACTTCCAAACGTACCTTCGTATCTGGGATCAAGTTTTTCAATGCCAAGACCGTCGACGTCTTCAGGATATCGACTAAATAACGACCTGAAAGACAATCATTTCGTGTCCCCTTGGCTGGTATATTCCCTTATCTCTAAATGGTTCGCGTCCCAAAGATTTCGCGACTATCGATACTTGCTTTCAGAGCTGTTTACTCTTACGCTCTTTCTCTTCATTTTAATATGTACTTGCTTCACTGGGGCCCCACCGCTGTGGGGGTGGGCGTTGGTGGGGGTGCTTATTCCCTAGTATACACGTAGCACGCGCCATCGAAGTATCCCACGCAGCTTGCAAAGTTGAGATTCGACGAAATCCAAGATCTCACAGCTGACGTTTTTTTCTTTTAATACATATATACATGTATGTACCTGTAAGAAGGAAACCGTTGAAAATAATACCTGGACGAAGGGACAACAAAAATAGGAAATGGATCAGAAATATCCAACGGAAATTGGTCTGAGAATGAGGCCAAATGAGTACGACACACGAACTGAAGAATGTTAATTGCATCCGGCCGGTAGCAGAAAGCATATACTATAATAAAAAATACAAAATTCCCTTGGTATTGTGTTACTTTTATTGTGTCACCTTCATTTGTTTCGTCGATAATCCCGACAATAAACAATTATATGTACACAAGACGAGCATAGTGACAAAACTAGTGGACATGCAATTCGGGCGAACTCATCATATTTACTATCGTGTGTCTACCACACCCCGTTGATATCACCTCCCCCAACGAGATAGCACCCACCGCGATAATAACCTAAAGTCTCGACTGAAAGGTGGAATTTATTACCGCCTTTAGGTATATACAGCTCGACGGGGGATACCACCCCCGATCATATGTGTCAAAGCTCAAATATTCGGGCTAATGAGGCCAGGGATTGTAGCCGCAATTTTACCGCCCCACAGCAAATGATCACCTCCGGGGATTGAATGAAAGACGTAACACAACTGTAACTTAGGGTGGTTCATCGGGCTAAATACTGTAGCCTCCCGGTTGTTGTCCGTGATGCATGAAACAGTGCCAGCAGGTTGTGTCAACCAACACGCTACCGGGCCGACACTCCCGTCGAGTCCATAGTAACGGCGGCAGTGAATTTTATCGTTTTTTGTTTTTAGTACGAATATGTCAGGTTTATTATAGGTTCATGGGATTGCCTCCCGTTCAACAGAAAGACAGACTATTTAATTTGGTGAGCTCAGACGACCAAATTGTATTTACTGGCTGGACAACAATAAGGAATTGTTCATCTCTGTTTTTGGTCCACCAATAACAGTTGCGTAAATATAACCTTGCCGCCACTCATTGGGGTCTGGTCTAGCTATGACGTGATCGCGTCACCCGGTGATTGCGATTTACAAGTTGTTAGCCGAAAGTCCCATACCAGGTGCATTGCGTGTTGGGTTTCGAGACGGCCACGCGTTGTTACCTCCTATACGTCATTTGCTAGCCATGAGTCATGCCGATCTTCATACAATCTAGGCAACGGGGGTTGTATAGCCATCCACGGTGGTGGCTTCTATCAGTGGTAACCGTGGACATGGGCGACTGTTAACATTGGTAACAGTTGACAGTGGTGATATGTTAAAGATGGTGATATTTTACAATGGTGACCGTTGACGTCAATGACTGTTGGCAGTGTTGACCGTTGACACTGGTGACCGTTGGTAATTGTGACTTTTAGACAATAATGATAACCGTTTACAATGATGCCCGTTGACATTGGTGGCCTTTGACAAAGTCTGTATTTTGTGATACCGAAGGCATGCTATCGTAGGGGTGCACCAAAGGTTTCGGAGGCTCATCACTAGAGGAACTCCACCTCATCTCGCAGGATCTGACATCGACTAAAAATGAAAACGAAAACCGATGAACATTGCCATAGGCGAGGTAGTGTATACTTCAAAGTATTCCGATAAGGTTTTGCAAAAAACACACTTCGAAATATTGGATTGGAGCTTAAAGCTTACAGCAACTCCTCGGACGAGTATCATCTGCAGGTAGGACCTATTCATATGCCCACAGCGGACTGCTGCCACGGCGGTATTGAAGTAGCAGTATACCCACAGTCCCACTACCGCATCTAGACCGCCCGTGCAAGTGTACCATTGCCTCACCCATGCCAAGAGTTTTATCGTGTTTTTGACGGAACGTGAAGTAGTTTTCAAAGTGAGGTACTGTAGTCACCCTTTAGAGTGACTGACGTTCGGAGGGGCTGAAACAAAGAGACATAAGTGCGCCCCGGCTGTGGTAGACCCAGTCGGAGAACCACTGTAGCCCTATAGTTTCTCGAGTAATCCTGCGGTACAATATGGTAGGAAATAGCGGCACCGCCCCCTGTCGCCAAAACAATCGGTTTTCCTGTTGTATTTTCTCAGTATCCGTAGCACCAAGGAAAGCCCCGATAATCGGTCTTTCGTTTTATAACGAGCAAAGGAGAGCTTCATATGTATTATCTGTTCATTGTGACCTCAAGTAAAGGCGACCCCGTATTGATATGGCGGAAGGCTTGTTTTGTTCGACCCAACAGTTGTTTTATCTAGCACGTGGTGAATCTTGACATCTTGTAAACCCACCATCCACGATAGCACATATGTTCATGACAGGAACAACTCTGTTACTCCTTTGGTTTGAAGTTCCTGGCGACAGGTACACAATGCTTTTGTTGTTGTCCAAGCATGACGTTGTGATTACCGTGTAACGACGGCCACGGCTTGACCAGGCGCTAACGACTAAAGACAACGTGGCATTTGGCGATGATATGGCTCAACGCACCCCTCCACTTCGTCCCCAATGCCGGTTGCTCGAACAATAGGTGTGCATACGCCAGGTCAGGGATTTTCAGCAGCCTTCGCCTTGCTTCCTCTTCGGGCTTCCTGAGGCCTTTCGTCGTCCCACCCCGCAACTAGAATGCGACGTTGCCTTTACGAGAAGTGTCTGAAGTTTGCGGCTTTTAGTTTCGAGGGTGTCAACTTGAAAGCGGTGTACTGCAAGCAACATGCAGAGTCTGGGATGGTGAGCGTCATTGCCAAGCGTTGTTTCGACGACTCCTGCACAAGGCACCCGTCTTTTAATGTCGAGGGCAACAAGGTGCGCGTGTACTGCAAGCGCCATGCGCAGGACGGCATGGTCAATGTTCACGACAAGCGTTGCTCACATGATTCCTGCACGAAAAAGCCATCCTTTAATGTGGACGGCAGCAAGACCGGGGCATACTGCAAGAAGCATGCTGGGGACGGTATGGTGGATGTCGTCAGTATGCGTTGCTCCTATGTCTTTTGCACAAACCGCCCTAGCTTTAATGTGAAGGGCAGCAAGAAGCCGGTGTACTGCAAACAGCATGCTGCGGATGACATGGTGAACGTCGTCAGCATGCGTTGCTCCCATGTCCCCTGCTCAAAGTGCCCTAGCTTTAATGTGAAGGGAAGCAAGAAAGCGTTGTTCTGCAAGCAACATGCTGAGGACGGCATGAAGGACGTCCGGAAGAAGCCCTTCTCACATGACTCTTGCACGAGGCAACCAGTATTTCATGTCGAAGGAGGTAAAACGCCGGCGTACTACAAGCAACATGCTGAGGACGGCAAGGTGGATGTGGTCAACCAAGTTTGTTTACACAAATCTTGCTCGAAACGCCCAAGCTATAACGTGAAGGGCAGCAAGACGCCGCTGTACTGCAAACCACATGCTCAGAATGGTATGGTGAGGGTTAAGAGCATCCGTTCTTCACGCGACCGTTGCACAACAGGACAAGAAAACGGGTCACTGGCCAGCGTTGCCGCTACTCCACGCGCAAAGCACACGAGCGACAGGTGGAACGAGTCGGTAAATAAAATCGATTTGTTGTGGGAGGTGGGGCATCGTCGGAAACGATTCGAGCGGGAAGTCGAAGGGAACCAGGCTCCACACCGCTTCGATTGCGTGGCTTCCACGAATGGAGGCGGTGACACTGCGAGGACGGGTGCAAGCATGGAAGGTCTTCACCCCTTAACTTCTACTATTGCATTACAGAGGGACCTCACCGACAACAACGCTTTAGTGACGGCCTCAAAGCAGGAAAATCAGGTCGTGCCGCGTACGGTGGCCCCCTTACCAGATGAGCACCAATCGGGGCAGCCCATCAAGATCGAGATGGAGTTGGTCGTTTCTGTTTAGACTGTCGTTCCTGTGCACTCGTCATTACTGCCCTGTGACTCTCTTCTATTCTGTGGTTGAATCTCTCCAATGACCTAAGTGCAGGCAGGTTATTGTCCGTGTTGATTCGAGAGCAAAATGTTAGAAGATCAATGTGAGACGTCAGCGACCTCAAAGGACCAACGAAACGCCAAATAGCTCCTGGTGTAATCGTTACTTTGGAGTGAGGATTGTAGGGTGCCCATGATGTGTATTATATCACTTGTCCGGGTGGTTGTGAGCCGTCGGATGTGGCTGGTGAAGTACAGTATATACACATCAGTATCGTTGTCATGAATGGGAACAACGACTCGTTGACATTGTCTTGCAACACACGTCCAGTCGGCATTGAAAGGCTCCCAGCGGCCTGGAAATGTTGACTATTGCTTTCAAATTGGTGTCGTCTTGCACAGTCAATTTTTCCGGGCGGAGCTTCCGGTCAAAGAAAGTATCGAGGCGTGAAAATCCTGTTAAACGGTGCTATATGCGGAGGCACCGTTGTCAATGTCAATTGGGTGGTAAGGTCGCCGACCCGAAGAAGACAAGCACTCGCAGTATTACGTGCAGTTCAGTTGTTGGGACGGAAGTCTTAAGTTTAGTGTTGCAAAGGTTTCGTGCTGGAATTTCTCACGACGGGAATTGACGTTCGTTTTTTACGGGAATCAGACGTAACTTTCCCACGGGAACCAGCCACGACGCGTATTCACGGCACTGTTTGTACGGGAACCGGCACCCAAGGGAAATATCCCCGCGGTAAATGGCCACCACGGGAAATCTCCACGTGGAAAGTAGTCACCGCATATGTTGACTGGATTAGTTGCTCTAAAAATGCCCACCGCGAAATTTCGCGGGACTTTTTTTTAACCATCCATCCAGTTTTTTGTTTGTGGTATATATATATTAATGGTCACTCATAGTACCTCCTTTGGATGCACGATACCTGTTTTTGGTCACCAATAGTACCTTTTCCTATAGTATTCTCCCTCTCGTTCGCCGATCATTATATAAAAGTATTGGATTTGATGAGGCCTCCTGCAACAAAGCAGGAGGGCCTCACCGGGGATATACTTCCGCGCTGATCGCTCAGCGCGGTAGCAAGCCCAGAAATAAAATCACGGCACAGAAACTAACCAGCGTATAAGATGGGTAGGGTGGTCTGAATTTATTTATTTGGCTCCCTTCTTTTCTTGCCCGTTGGGCAGAGGTTCAAGGCCTTCTTGAGGCTCCGGTACGTTGTCTCAGATCAGCTTAAATATGTTGGAATCAATACGAGCTTGTTCCCATGTCAAATCGCTCTGAATGCATCCCTGCTTGGCTTCCGCACTGCGCTAGGGCTGAGTGTTGTGTAAGTGCTCGCAGCATTTTCGCCTTTGCAAAAGCTGTAAACCCAGAAACTACTGCATGCATGCGTAAGCTGGGTGGGTTGGGGGTTGGATGGTCGGTAATTCTCTTACAACGTCTGTTCTCTGGCTTCGGGTTGGTAAGAAACGGCACAATGATCGGGGCGCCATTCAAACTCCAAGATAATTAAGGTTCCAACTCATGGAGCCACCTCCTTGAATCCGCTGCCTCCAATTTCGTCTATCCCGAGTTTACTATCGTATTCTTCTGCGCCTACGCCGATCATTTAATTAAAGTATTGGATTAGATGAGGTCTCCTTCCCCAGCCGGTTGACCTACCCATACTCTGTTGTTATCTTGTACTTTTCATGGCCTACTACAGTAGACTGGGGTCGGTGGTCTCACCCAAACAATTTTTACATCTCGTGTACCGTGGCGTGCACGCGGCGAAGGCCGGGCGGTAGCGGTAAGTCGACGACTGTCGTGTCTTTAGCAATTATCACATCTGCATGGAGGTACCGCCGCTCGTTTAATGAGAACCCTGTGCAAGGGCACTAGCGGTCGCCTAAAACTAAGCAACAGTGCCTCTTGTTCCATGACCCACACCCCGACCTTCATCATCTCACTGGTCGCCCGCGATTCTTACGCGAACCCCCTACTCGAAAGGAGTATATCATGTACTCACCACAAAACGGTAAGTGACGCCAAAGCTCTGAGGGCCCATGAAGATGCTGCTTCGACGATTTGTTGCCTGTCATGGAGACTGTAGTAATTCTGTGTTGCAGTCACCGGAGCTATGACACCGCGTTGTCAGCAACTAACGATACCGCGGCCGTAATACTTACACAGCAGCATTTGGCCACCATAGTGGTTTAATTACCGCAGCTAAGACCCAGCGTTGTCGGCGCTATCAGTGGGGCAACTGATGGTATGACACAACCGCGTTGCCCACATAAACACAAAATCGACAAAGTTGTGTTTTGGATGGGGTACAGAGCCCCCCAGGTGGGGAACCTTAGAAACAAGAGTGTGCACCTCTATCGTAGAATGTGTCAAAGGCATAGAAGAGCAGCGGGGCCTAAGTTCATTCTGGCCACAAAGACGAGCTGCGCGGGATATTGTACGTACAGCGGCGCATTGTGGTAGCCGGGCACACGGCAAATACACCATGCATACCACCGGAAACTTGAATATTATAGGTGACCGCATTGGTATTCCCGGTCTTAGCGCATGCGCGCAGCCGTATTCCGGCGTACTCGCCGTACAAACCCATGCGCTCAGAAATGTGCATCCTATATAATGCATTCAGCCGTAAAGATATGTTGCTACCCTACTTGGGCTGTGGTGATAACATGCACTGCATCTGCATAGCATCCGCAAAACAAAACTTGTCCACCGTGTAGTAACGTTGCATCAACGTCGCTCAGCGGGAGGGAAACCCAACGAAGACACCACCACGGTTCGACCAACCCGTGTATCGACCGCGATCATCGAACAAATCAACCAGTGGTAAGTTAACCGCCCTTATGGCATAACCGTGCCTACAACATCTTAGGAACAACCGAGACCAGTGGAGGATCAACGGTATGCGCCCATCAGAATATCCGCCGTCACCATCAGGCAGCCTTGTGCTTAAACTATTTGTATCAACCACGACCCACGGGAGCCGCGCCCAACATATATCCAAAACCGCGAATCCGATACAGCCATTTGAAGTAGAGCTATCTACCAACGACCTCCGACGGAGGGCGGTAGACAGCTCGCGCGCACCATTGGGTTGAAGTTGAAGGTGGTCGCAGTAGTGTCGGTACAAAGGGCAAGAAAGGTGGCGTCGTCCGCCTCTACACACGCTGGCTTTAGTGTGTCCGTATCAAGCAGCCGAAAGCGTGGGCTGTGCGGCCTACTGCGAACGTGACCCCAAGACAAGCGGACACGTAGCCTCGGCGAGGCAGTGTTGGCAGGGGCACCACTAGCCACTGCCATGGTGTGACAACCTAGTCCGCAATCACCGTGTATTTAGCTGTAAAATAAAGCACAACTTTGACACAACCGTGCCGGCAGTACCATTGTATGGATCGTGCTGCGAGAGCACAGCCGTAGCTAAGCTGTGCCTGCATGTACTGTCTATCCCCAGCGCGTACATCAACAACCACTCTGACGCAACTGTGTCCGAAACATTTGTATATCAACGCCGAGCCGCGTGGGCCGTGACCAAAGGTGTATTAGCCGCGATACCGACGCAGCCGTGTCCCCAAAAGCGGTGTACTTAGGGCGCTACTAGCGAAGCCAATACCGCAACGAAAATGTCTACACCTACTCGTGTCAGCAATCCTAGCTGTGCATTAACAGCAACCCACGGGAAGTGAAGCTTGCGATATATCAATCGCACCCCGACAATAGCAGTGTCCGTCAAGATGTACGCCAGCAGCAAGCCGTGAAAGGACACTGCAAACAAATC
>JAYJME010000109.1:0-38288 GCA_036873775.1 Costaria costata
GTGCGAAGCACGGGTCTCCCTAAGGTTTTTTGCGCACGGCTGCCGTATCGTGGCTGACTGACTGACAATACAACCACGCTTCTTTGCGAATGTGGAAAAACGGCAATTTCATTAAGAATCGTTGGGTCATAGAATCAATGACTCGCGGTTTCCATCAACAAAAAAGGATGTTTTCACATGGCCGACCTAGTCGTAACACTCACAGGGGACGAAGCAAAGCTCTTCCGCGCTCAACAGAAGATCATCCAGCAACAACTTGAAGAAGCGAAAAACGATTGCCAGGAAAATTGCCAGGAAAATTGTAGGGTGATCCATGGGGCCAGGTGTGATTTAATCTCTGTAGATCGACAAACGACTACGGAGAACTACACATGCGACCTACGAATCGACACAAAGCACCTATTTCGTTACTTGATTTCGTCCCTAAGCCAGCCGAAATCTCTCTGAGACTTGCCGAGCTGCGCTCGGAGCAAGCCCAACTCGAAAAACTCCTAGATGTCTCCACTTCCATTTGGGAAACGCGTTCGTCGGCAGTGACAAAGAGTACGTCCGAATTGCTTTCTCCCAATTAATTCAAAACGATCGGCGTTCTTCCAAGACTCGAATACCGATGGCACTCAAACCGTTCACTCTCCGTCATGAATTCACCTCAACATGGGAAGTGAAAAACGCAACAAGTCTCGGTCATGCCTAAACTGTGTCGTCACTAAGAAACAGAACGGGTGAAACCGTGACACAAAACCCAATTAACAAGGAGCGTGACCCGTGGAAATGCTAACCGCTAAAGAAGTTGCCCTACGATACCAGATCACTCAAGACGTGGTCTACAAGATGGCCAAGGCTGGAGAGATTCCTCCACCGGTGCGTATAGGCTCTCGATTGCTACGCTGGCCGGCATCGTCTCTTTCCATAGAGGCCATTGAAAAATGGAACGCCGAGCGACAAAAGAAATTAACCATAGCTCATTAAACGAAAAGAGTCTGGTTCGCGGCCAGACTCATTTTCGAAAATCATTTTTCCTCCAAGCACGAAGGATTGCAAAAATATAACTGACTATAAGTCTCCCGTCCATTCTGTTTGAGCTTTTTCTATCTCGGAAGCCCCCGGAAGCCATCCGGTACGAATGGCTGCGGTGCATGCGTATACAAGTGCGTCTAGCCAGTGATTTGCACCTGACCTGATCCAGCGTCGAGTAGGTGGCTTGCCTGGAAGAGTCTCCGTGATTTGTTGTTCGCTTATCAAATGCCTGGAAAATCTCCTGTGAACGGTAGAAGGACCAGCAAATAGCGAGATCGATCCGGTCGTCGATAACGGAAGAACTAGACCGGAATGAACCAATAGCTTCATTGAGTCGGCGTCAAGAGTCAGCTGATCTAGTCTGGCGCGTTTGACTCGAGATAGATACCATCTTCCGGCTTTGTCGATCGACCGAATAACGTTTCCAGTTTTGGATGGATGCGAGTATTTGCGTTTTTCTAGCTGCGTTTCTCCTCGACCTAGGACAGGTAGGACGATTACGTCAATTTGAATTGATTTGACCGCGTCAAAAATCGCGTCGGGCTGATGTCCGGAGTCGACGTAGCATGCGTGCAGTGGGATTCGAGAATCGTCACCGTCGCGAAGAGCTCCTGCACTTAGTTGCGACACTAGATCGACGATGCATGATTTGATTGCGTGACGAATGGAAAGCTTTTTAATCGGAACGTCTGCTGTCCCATAATCGACGACGTGGATCGATTGGCATTCGCGAACGGCAATTAGAACCCAATGGCAAAATCGCTCTCCGACGTCGACACCGGCAATCAATCGGATCGTATCTTGAGGACAAACACCTCGAGGAAGATCCAGTCGTCGATCGGCTACCTGGTCTGTAGTAAGTTCGTCTCCTTCTGCATGAGTTGGGGGGGTATATGCCGTTCCAAAAACGAATTGGCTCAGTTGTTTTTCTGATTTCTCGCGTTCGTCACTGTCGGGGTCTATTTGCGCAGAGGCCCAGCAATCGACGGCGATGTCTCCCGCGGGTAGTAGCATGTTGTGAAAAGCTGAGTAATCGAACCAAAGGCGACTAGTTTGGGGAAGATCGCCGGTAATGTTTCCGCGTTTGTCGATCGATTGGCCGCGATGGACAAGCCTCGCATCGTTAAGCATCGATCGACGCTGGTCCTCTTCGATTTGTTCTCCGCATTTGCTGCATTTCCAAAGGCCACGATCCGACGCTTCGATTTCTGTTCGCGCGTCTTGCCACCCAACAAGATCATCTTTCGACGGATTTATAAATTCTCCGCAATGAGGGCAGGGGCACTTGATTTCCGATTCGGAAGAATTGGGTTTGAGAGTACATGGCAATTCTGTCGGAAGTGTTTTGGTGCCTTCGACGAAAAGCCGTCGATCTGCTCGGGAAAACGATCTCTGACGTGCCCGGAGTTGCCTGAGTGGGTCCGCCTCTTCGCTGGAGGCCGTTCCTTTGCTGAATCCTGCGGCCTCAGTTACGCACACGATTCGAGCCGTGTAGCCTGCTTTTGATTGGTCACTTCCCCCAGCGGCCATGATTTTTAACGCAGCGCCGTTCGATAGTGTGACACGGTCTCGGATTGTACCGCCTGCCGACCCTGGACCACGTTTCGGAAGTAGCCGACGCATTCTTGACGAAGCTTCCATCACGCGCTTGATGTCTGATTCCCATTTATCGACCGCCATTTCATCAAGAGGAACGCCGAAGATAGTCTTCTCCCCTAGCTCGCAGGTGTGGTAGAGAAGCGGAGCAACATAGCCGATCAAAGATTTTCCGGATTGAGATGGCCCCGAGTACACGAACTCTGTCCACCTTCCGGAATCGATCTCATCAACCCAAAGCCTAGTAATTGGTTGACGATCGAAGCTAAAGCGTTGCCCAGGGAATTGACCGGACGGAATAACCAGTTCATCCGTGATCCATTGACGCATCGTTCTCGGTGGCCTTCCGATACCGGCTCGGATTGTCTTGGCCATGATAGAATCGAAATCGACGTAGTCAGAGAATTCACTATACAGAGAGTGATCCGCCGTCGAGTTCGACTGCCATTGATTCGAGGAATTCATTGAGCGCCGATTGAGCCGGTTCGCCTCCAACGCGAAATAATCGAGTCCCGAGAGATTGCAGTTGTCCGGATAGCCAACTTAGTCTATCGACAACGTGATCTCGTTTTACAAGCTCCGACATCTTTGTTTTTATGTCGATCGTAAGTAGCTCCGATTGCCGTTTGAGCTTAGTAATTTCTTCGCGTAGCTTTTGCTGTATGAGTCCTGCTTCTTCCTCGTCTTCGTACGGTTTTGCGATCGCAGCCAGTTCGGAAATCTTCGCATGCAACGCAGGTATTACATCATGAAGGCAAATAGTAGGTCCGACAATTGGAATTCCATATCGAGATCCAAACTCGTCTATGATCTGGTTTTTGCGGTTCGCCATCCTGCAGTAAACACCTTTGGGAACTTGTCGAAGAAACTCTTCGATTACCGACTCCGCCTCCTCTTTTCTCCAGCGTTCTAGGGTCGCTTTTTGTTTTGTTGAAACCTTTTGTTTTTTCAATTCAGCCAAACGAATCGTGAGTGCCTCAATCTCGCGATCGTTTGATGATTGAGTGATTTTCGTATAGGCTCTTTTCGGCATTGCAATTGCGTTCAGCGGCTATTCTGGTTTACGGTCCTCAGTTTCCTTGCTTTTTCCTTGGGAAGATTGCAAAGTCCTCATCACGTTAAACACACTCGACATAACCAATCGAGCATACTTGTCTTGCTCTTTGGCGAGCAACCCGATCAATGCCGAGATACCCAGGTAATACCAAGGACTACCAGCACGATCGGGGTTACGATCGATGAGAAAAGTAACAATTCCGAAAGACAGAATCCCAGCCGTAAAACCAAGAGCGCAAGCGTTGCTAAAACTGCTGCACTCATGGTCGCGTACTGCTCGAGCAAAAGCCGCCGCGAACGCCACAGCCCATACGACCGCAAAGAAGATAATCTCTTCGATTCGAAAAGTCGTGATTTCATGCACTATTCACCAGTTTAGATTGTTTCGAAGCACGCAGCCCCTTGGAAAGAATCAAGAATCACGGACAAACGCGATTGCCGTTTGCATCGACATAACAGCGATCTGACGTTGACCATAGCCGTTGCGGTGGTGTGATCGCTTTCAGAGCGGATCTCACCGGGGTGTAAACTTTCTGCTGGCTCGATTGGTATTGAGGAGCCTGGTACGAATAAACGTTGCAATCAGTGGGGCTCGTCTGGTAACTCGAGTACGACACTGAACCAGTTGAGCCGCCGCCAACCGATCCGCCTCCTGTGCTTCCATTTCCAGATTGATAGCTCGCAGATGTTCCGGTTGACGAAGTTCTCGAGGAGCAAATAGACTCGAGCTTTTCAACTCGCTTTCGAATATCGTCAATTTCCTGGTCGATATGTGGCTGTTCTTTGACCTCAGGTTTCTTTGGGAGGTAGTTCCCGAGCGATGGCTTTTGGCTGGATTCGCTCTTTGGCGCGTCAATTTGGACGCTACTCGAATGAATGTTCGCGTCGATTTCGTCGGAGATCGAAACCAACCGGATTCGAGAGCGATTTTCGTTGTGAGGCTTCGAGTCACTATTGAACATCGTGCTAGCCACGCCAGCGATGAATAACAGTGCTCCAATGATTGCTTTACCAATTATACTCTTCATCGTTACTTCTTCCCTTCGGTTGAGTGAATTTCGGAAAGCTCGACACTTTCACCGTCGAAAATATCTTTAGCTTCCATAAGTTTGAACAACGCTTTTGCATTACGGCCGTTCGCCTGCGCGGTCTGTTGCAGGAACGACAATCGATCAATTGTGGCTTGGACAACCAGGGATGGAGTTGCCCCGTCTCCATCTCCAAGAATGCTTTCCGATCGCCATTTGATACTTCCTCCTGGTAGGTGCGATTGACCGCCAAGATCGTCGTTACCCTTTGACTTATTGAATCGATAGTTTGATTTTCGATCTTGCATTGGCACGCTCCCTAAGCCGTTTGGTGGGGGATCATCGGAAACCATGATTTCCGCAATATTGTCGATTGATGTTTGGTTTTTCTTTGGAACTTCAAGACACGCAACCATTGCGAAACAAAGTGCCACAACGAACAAGATTACGATTGCTATGCCAATGGTTTTGAAAATCTTGAGTACGTCTGCTATTGATTTGAAAATAATTTCAATGGCTTTCATGGTCTTTCTCCAGCAATCGCGATCAAAACCACAATCGCATAGATGCAAACGACCAGCATAAAATACATTGCACCAGAATCGCGTCTCATTTTCCGTCGCCTCCGAGTTTTACTGATCGGATGGCAAATTGCTCGTAAGCGGTCGCTTTCTCTTCAGTCAAGATTCCAGTTCCTTCCGTTCCCCAGTCCTCAGACCATGAATTATCAAAGTCGACACCGAATCCACCGTTTTTGAGGACGACTAAGCGAACGGCTAGAATTAGATGCCCCCACCAAAGGAGTCCCATAGTGGTCGGATCGTCGCAAAGGAGTGAGGTAGCGAGATCGTCAAAGCTATTACTCTCGAGCTCTTCATATTCTACAGCTTTGTGGAGCGACGCATTTTCACGCTGTTCAGCAGTGTCGTATCGTCGATCGATTGCGGCATCTGGCCAGTATTGCAACGTCGAAATGCCGACCTTCTTAGATCCTTCAATCGCTGCAGCAGCCCACCAGCCTCGATTTTGGTAGTTGGTGATCTTGGCAGCCAAAGACGTGGCCGACAAATGGGGTACCTCGTAACCTGCCTTACCATAGGTGTACATGATCCCCTTGGTTGTCCCGTAACACCAGCAATAAGACGCCGTTTTCTGGTTCAGAACTGGGATCTTCAAATAACGCTGAAGGTGCCGCAATGTTGCTTGTTTGCGTTCCTTCTCTTCAATGCGTTCCTTCCATTCTTCTCGAGGAATTCGCTTTCGAGTAGACGCGTTGCAAACCGACGCGAATGGAACCGCTGAAAAATCTCGAGGAACATAGCCCCCAACGCCCTCGTTGGCCTGGACATAAGCGGCGAGCTGGCTGGCAACCGAATTATCGATAACGTCCGCGCCGAATAGTTCTGAATGAAAAGCCATATTTACATCCCTTTGATGAGTTGTGAGACGCGTTTTTGCATGGCTTCAGGATCCTTCGGAAGCTTGAATTGCGAAGCCTTTGATCCTTTGGCGACAATCACACATGGAGGCTCTTCGGTGACCATTTCGCGGAGTTCTTGCAACGTTTTCGATTCCTTGCTCACGTCATCCTCAACATCATATTTTCGATAGACGACTTCGTTTCTGTCGTAGAATTCGCGAAGTGGTACGCTGGTGAAAATGGCGATCTGATTTGCGGTAAGCTGGTCGTGATCCCCTGACTCTTCCACAATGACTACGTGCGGCTTGTCGACTTTGACAGTTGAATCGTCGTTTGGGGTGGATTTGGGGAGAAACGAGATGGCTAAAACAACCAACGCGACCGCAAAAGCCGCAATTCCAAGCCATGGTTGACCCATCCTTGGAACCGATACCGAATGACTCGAAGCGCTGTTGATCGGCTTTGATGGTTCATCAAAACCCTCAAGAAGACTATCGAGATCGTCAATTGGAGGAACGGATGCACCCATTATTGTTCACCTCCGTTTGTTGATTTAGCCGACCGAGTGGTTTTTGAAGAGGCAGGCGCGGCAGCCGCGGCGGTTTTCAACGCTTGAATCTCTTCCATCAACTCCGCGACTGTCGGCTCTTTGGGAGGCGCCGGAGGTGGTGGAAACACTTCGTTATTGAGTTTCGCAATCGTTGCCTCAGCGTCCTGAAGTCGTCTTGCAATCGTTTTGACGGCAGCTTTGAGCCGATCATCCTGCGAAAGCTTTTCGATGGGTGACGATTCCATTGCACTTTCAACGGCCGCGACCACCGAAGTTACACCAGCAGCCGATCCAGCAGCTCCCGTTGCTTGATTGATAGCCGTTTTCGTGGCCGACGAAGTAGCCCGCATGGTCTGGAAGTATTCAAAAAGGCCAGACGCAAGATCGAAAACGGTGTACCACAGCCCCGAGAACACAGCCACCATCAGGCCTCCGATCGCAATTGCGATGTCAACAGCGATCGGAAGAACGACACCCGTCACGCTCCCAAGCCCCTCTGATTCACCTTGTGCCGATCGGAACCCAAAATCGATTGCACTGAATAGTGATCCGGTTAACCACCAGCGAAACAACAGAAAAATCGTGACAATTCCAACAAGAAAAGCAAACCCGCGATTCTGTTGCTTTACGATAACCGTGTGCGTTGTATTTTGCATTGTTTTGACCGCGAAGATAATCTACAAGTCGCTAACGAATGCAAAAAATTATAGGTCAGGGTCCGTTTGTTGCGTTTTTCACTTGACGCGCTTCACACATCAAACAAGGGACCGTGCGGATCATTGCTCCGCATTTAGCGCAACGATGTTTTGATCTAGTATTCCGAATGTCGATTTCATCCATAATCACGTCCCCAGACCAGTCATCATCCGCATCGATGTCAAGTTCACACTTGCGAGAGATCCTCAGGACGGTCGATCGATTTACCAAGTATTTGCGGGCAATGTCACTAAAAGAAAGCTGCCCGACATTGAGATCCTCAATTATTTTCTCACGAATACTCTGAGGTAGTTGCGGTTTGGCTCGCATCAATCCCTCGTTTCGAAGCTGCCGATAGACCCGAAGATAATGCAGACCAACGCGGGAAGCGATCGACTTGCATGATAGGCCTTCCAGTGCCAAGTGACGAACAGTATCTAGAGCCGCGTTCATGTCGTCCCTCCGAACGTTGAAAACATCCATTGTCAAGAATTGTAGTCCAAATGCGTGATTCTTCCAATGTATTGCAATGAAAAACGCAACGGCATTCAGTTGAGTTTATCTTCTCACGGTATGTCACTCGTAACAAAATTTCGCGAAGCAATCGAAGCCGCAACCGACGCTGCGCTAAATGCCGACTACGACACCGCACTCGTCAAGGCACGCGCGGCACGCATCGCTTTGACGGCTATTCCAATCAGCGAACTGAGTAACGAAAAGATCGAACACTCGAGGGAAGATCTCGATTTGATGATCCGTGATTTGACCAAAGCGGCAAGCGAACAGAAATCGCTCAGAAACGGCATGATCATCGAGCAACAAATACGATACACACGTCACTAAATACAGCCGGAATGTAGCGAATGCTCGATGATTTCAATCAATCCTACTACGTCGGAAGCTTCGCAGGTGGCTCAATCCAATCGCCGCCCGCCGTCCAAGCTATCTCCACCGAACGCCGCTGGGAATCTGCCGAGACGAATCGACTGAATGCCGCTCATTGGCAGTCTGTCATGGAAGCCCATGACATCAACGAGGATCTAACCGACGACCTGCAAACCCTGCAACGGCGTTGTGCGTATGAAGTCCAAAACAACCCGCTGATCGAAGGAGCGATCGAGACTCACGCTACCGACATCGGTGGAAATGACGGGCCATCGCTAGAGGTTCGAACAAGCAACAAGGTATTTAACGAAGCCGTCGAATCGCTCTGGTCCGAGTGGGTCCAATCGTGCGAATACCAGCATAATTTAGCACTTGTCGATCTGATTCACGGCTGGGTGGCTCAGCTCTGGTACAACGGCGAGTTCCTTTGCCAAGATGTTTATGGCGATCGAGCTCTCGATTACAAGCTGATTGACATCGGTGCCGATCGACTCGATTTCAGTGGTCGACGCAACAAAAACACGGTGATGGGAATCGAAGTAAACGACTCAGGGCAACCCGTTGCCTACTGGGTCACCGACTTGACTCTGAAAGCCAAATCGCGACGAATTCCAGCCGATCTAATGCATCACGGATTTCGCCGACGTTTCGCTGGACAGCTTCGAGGAATCCCAATCCTAGCCGGTGGATTGCAGCCTTCAGCCGATCTTCGAGACTACGAAACGCAAGTAATGGACGCGGCAAGAGCCGCGGCAGACGCTGCTATATGGATGGTGACGGATCACGTTGACGCTCAGTATGTCCCACTAAAGCCGACCGACTCATGGTCTGTTCATCGTCGCACGGCGAGAGCTGCCGCGCCTGGCTGGAAACCAATGGGTGTCGCTGCGACTCAACCGGCTGCGACACATCGCAATTTCAAAGAGGACAAGGAACGGGACATTGGACTACCTGGCGAAATGCCTCTCATGGTCCTACGGCACGATAGCAGCAAGCACAATTTGTCGTCTGCACGTTACGACGGAGTTCGATACGGTCGATCCGTCTCACGAATCCAATCGTGGATCAATCGTCGAATTCTCAACCAAGCTTTGATGCGACTTGTAACGCTCGCACGCCTAGACGGGACATTGCGAATCGACGCACCCGGTCGAGTTCTTGCAACTTGGGCTTGGCCTAAGCCTCCTTCGAACGATCCGTTCAAGGAAGCAATGGCGCAACGCATCCGACTCGAAAACGGGACGTCGTCACTTACGGAGGAGATCGGAGCTACCGGAGGCCGACCAGACCAGGTCCTCGATCGCCGCGCGAAAGACAACGAGCTTTTGAAGGATCTCGGCCTTCCACAGATCATCGGAAGCGTACCGACCGACGTCACCGACTACCTGACGCTTCTTCACGAAAACCAAGATCAGGTCGATCAATCGATTGTGAACAACTATGACCAGGAAGATGACAATGCCGATCAAGAACAAATCTAATCGAACGCGACTACAGAATCTTAATCGGACTCTTCAACGTCATCGTAGTGAAACTCCAACGCCAACGACAAAGCGAACGTCGCGACGAGAAAAACCGCATGTTTCGTTGAGAACGTCGATTTTTTCACCCAAATCAATCGACATTGAAAACCGAACCGTTACGGCTGTGATCAGCACGCCGACCCCAGTTCGAATCTACGACTGGATGACTGGACAGACCGTCGACGAAGTCTTGGTACCTAAAGGATGCCGCAGCAAAAAGCCGACTCTTCGACTACTCAACGCGCACAACAATCGAGACGTCCTTGCGGTTCTCGGCACCGCCGACCAAATCAGGACCAGTGAAACCGAAGTTACTGCCAATCTCACGTTCTCATCCGCTCCCGACGTCGAGCCCATTTTCATTCGAGTCGCTGAAGGTCACGTAAACGAAGTATCCATCCGAGCGTCATATCTCGAAAAAGATTTCACCGAAATTGCTCCCGGTAAATCGCGATCGATTGGCGGAGTAACGTACACCGCCGAAGACGTGACCAAGAGAATCGTTCGCAAATGGGACTCCGAAGAAGTCTCTGTTGTTCCGTTTGGTGCCGACGAAAAAGCTACCATACGCGAAAAAAATGAATTGAAAAACGCAACACTAAAAAACAATGGCAATAATTCAAGCCAACTTTCGCGGAACCAAATTCATAACACTTTCGGAGACGAGAACACCATGCGATTGAACTCGCAAGCCATGCGTCTATTGGTTCGACGCGGAATGTCCAATAAAGCCAACGCTGTCGCCATGAAGGCATTCATCAACGGACTATCGACCGAAGATCGCCAGCGACTCTTGCAACGCGACGCAAACGCATCGCTGTTCATTAACGAACAATCCACCGAAGCTACTCGCCAGTTTTCCGCGAACTTGCGAGATGGTCAAGATGAGGAAGCCAGTGACGACCACAACACGACTGGCCCCTCATCTTCGACCCGCTCTGCCGACCGATCTTCGGACAAAGGTAACGAAACCGGCGACAAGCGAACCGAAAAGACGACGACTCGAAGCGAATCGGAAATTCGCACCGAGGAACGCAATCGAATCAAATCGATCCGCGAACTTGCGACCAAGGACACTCCTGACGCATTGATCCAAAAAGCTTGCGACGAAGGCCTCACGGCAGAACAGGCAGGACTCATGTTTTACAACGCACTTCGTGAACGATCCAAGCAACACGTTCCTAGCCACAACGCAGGTCGAACCGGAATTCACGTCAAGCGTGGCGCCACCATGGAAGCGTTGCAAGGTGCAATGCTTTTGAAGGGCAAGCACAAACTTGACGATTCCTTGTTTGCCAAGGAATCAGCACAAAACGCCCTCAAGGAGGACGCTCGCTGGTTGTGCCGAGCTGCGAACGCGCTCGATAACGACCAGCAAATCGACGATCGTTCCGCCGCTGCAATGGAAGATTCCCACAAGTACAGCCAGCGATCCGAAATCGACATTCTCCGATTCGCCTTACGAGCGGCAGGAAAGAAAGTTCCATCGTCAAATCGCGAAGTCCTTCGAGCTGCGATGTCGTCGGGCGTTCTCCCTCGTGTCTTCGGCCCCGTGATTAACGCGACCATGCTCGCTAGCTATGAGCTTGTTGCAGATCCGACAGAAGGCCTCGTTCAACGCAAGGACGTCAAGGATTTTCGACCAACGGAAATGATTCAGATCGAAAGCGGTAATACGCTCGATCTGTTGGTTCATGGCGTCGAAGCTGGGGATCTTGAGCTTGTCGAAAGCGGCGAGAGCATGCGAATCTACCCATTTGGAAAACGATTCGTCATCGACGAAGACATCGATCTTCAGGATCAGATGGACGTAATTTCGAAGGTTCCTGAGCAATTCGGTAAGCTCGCGAAACTGCTCGCTCCTGATTTGTTTTTTGCGACCTTGCTTGCAAATCCGAACATGAAGGACGGAGCCGCGTTCTTCAACACCGGTGGAACACGTTTCAACGCATTGACGGGAACGGCATTCAGCCCTGACCAACTCGCCGCAATGGAGGCCTTGATGGCCCAGCAAACCATCGCCGACTCAACCGGCTCCAGACGTTCGCTTAACCTCATGGCAAAGTACCTTCTTGTTGGTCGCAACAAGCGATACTACGCCAAGCAAATCACGGGATCGGCAACCGTCACCAGCGCAAACGGAAACCTCAATCCGTATGCTGGCGAATACGAAGTTCGCTCCGACGCACGAATCGCCAACGGCGTGACGAACCCGCTAACCAAAGCCTTCGTTCCTGGCTCGGCCAAGAAACAATTCTTGTTTGCCGAAGGTGGCCAACAGGGATTGGTTATCGGTCAGCTCGCAGGAACTGGCGGCGTGCCTCAGATTCGATCGATGCCTTTGCAAATTCCAGGTCGCTGGGGTTACGCATGGGACATCAAGACCTATGTCGGAATCGGATTCGCCGACTTCCGCGGCGTGGTGCAAAACACCGAACCGTAACCGGCCGCAGTCTATTTGGAGACTGCACCATTCGAACCGACGACATATTCAGCCTCTTCGGAGGCTGAATCACAACCTAGCCCCACAAACTCAATCTTTTAGGTCAAAACATGCAAACAGAAATCATTTCACACGTTGGAAAAGCGGAAGCCGTCGTCTTAACCGCGGCCGCTTCGCCCGGCGACATCATCCTGACCGGAGACAGTTTTCCGGCCATCTGCGGTATGTCGACTTCAACCAGCATGCCGTACGCGATCGGCGACACGGTGAACGCTGAAACCGACGTCATCGCTTGTGTTCCTGCGGCCAGTGGAACAACGTTCGCCGTCGGTGCCTTGGTCCGATGGAACAACAGCACAAAGCTTGCTGCAGGAACTGGCTCCGGTGACTTTTCTCTTGGAACCGCGATCGATGCAAAAGTCAGCGGACAAACCCGAGTCAAAGTGCGATTCAACAAAGTCAAGGTTCCAACAACCTAACGTTTAATTTGCTTCGATAGTGCGACAGTCTCTATCGGGACTGTCGCACAAAACGCGGGACATCGAAACTATGAAAACCTATCAAATCATTACATCGACCAAGCTCGAAATCGAGGGCGAACTTATTTCCGCAGGGTCGAGCCTTGGGACGATTACCAGCGGAATTTCGGACGATCGATTGGAATCGTTGTTCGACGCTCGCATGCTGTCGCTGGCCATTAACGTTACGGCGACTCCTCAACCGAATCCAACAAAACAGCCAGTCGAAACGAATGCAACTCCTGAGACTATCGCTGAGACGCAACTTGAGCCTGAAACAACCGAAACAGAGACAGTAGAGACGCAGGCCAATGCCGCGTTTCCGGGACTCGATACTCGATTGTCGGTCGCTCTCCTGACGCAAGGAATCGGGACCCCCGAGGAACTGAAAAAACAGATCGACGGGGGACTAGATCTAATCGACCTAGACGGAATCGGTAAGGTTGCCAAAACGAAGATTGTCGACTGGCTCTCCGCTCATCTAAAGTAATCCACCAAAGCGCCCAGCAGGGAGCGCAAAAACATGACGTTCCAAGAAATGCTTGGCGAAGCAAAGGAAGTGCATCAAGAGCACTTTTCCGACTGCATTCAGTATCGTGGAAAACCTTCTGAAGACTTCGAGGAAATCCCCGCGATTCCTTACGCCGAAACGCCCAATTGGAAACGCGTTCAAACGGTGTGGACCAAAGTTCTGGAACGTCAATTCGTCGTCGATTGTTGCACTCTGAAAACTCCCTACAAAGATGGGCAAATCGAATACGAGGGAAATCGATACTGCATCACAGGATTTGCGAAATCGCGAAGCAATCGCTGGCTGATCACCGCAGAACGTGACACAGTCACGGAAATAAGCCGCCCTGCATATCGAGGACGCAACAACTCATGATGCTCCTTGCACCACTTGACCAAATCGTAGAATCGCTTGCCGCAAACCATGGCTTTCAAGCGTTCGTCGGAGGCACGCTAGGCGATACGTCTAGGATTTATCGAGACGTCCTTCCACCTCCATCGACTGACGAATACACACCCGACGAGATGTTCGAGCTGCGACCGTTCGTTCAGCTCTGGGTATCGGAATCGCAAGGATGGAAAGCGGTACGCGATGCTGCCCAGAATTGCTACCGACCATCTGGATTGATCATCCTGCGTTTCGAATGGAGTTTTCCAGACGACACCGACGAACAAACTGCGTCACGAACCTTCTTGGAACACATGTCGAACATCCTATCGAACGACGATAACACGGGATTGATGCAAGATTCTCAGCGTATCAACACACATTCGATCGCGTTGGCCGGTTGGGCTCGCGCTGATAAAAAATCAGCGACGCAATACGGCGATGCATTCGTTGCCGAATTCGAATTAACCTGGGGAGCGAATCGATAAAATGACATGCTCAGGAACCAGCAATCTGATTACCGAACTAGGCGGCGAGCGATGGAATCACGTTCTAGCCCAAGGCGAAAAATGGGGAACGTTCGAAGCGGAGATGTTCAACCCAGGCCCTCCAGACGGCGACGGTCTTCAAGTGGATTTGACAGGCTGTTCCATTTTCGGAGACATCCGAAGGAAATTCAACGACACCGCATCCATTGCCACGATCTCGACGTTGATACTATCTCAATCGACCTACAAGGGACGATACAATTTCGGACTCCCAAGTGCAACCACGAAACTGATCACCGCGGGTAATCTACTCACCGATCGAGCGTCCCGATACGTCTGGGATCTTTGGTTGAGAGACGCGTCCGGAGAGCAATTCCGACTCTATTACGGTGACTTCGTTCTGTCTCGTCGAGTAACGAGAGCCAATCCATGACCACAAGCATTCAACCGCCAAAAATTTTCAAAACAGTTTTGAAAGCTGGACAAGGGCCGTCCGGTCCTGCTGGCACTGGTGAACCCGGCGAGCAAGGACCGCCCGGAGTAACTGGGCAAATAAACACGAATTGGGCATTTGTAAGATCATACGCGACACAATCAGGAATCTTAGGAAATCCTGCACGACCATTTTCGACGATCGCGGATGCCATCGCAGCAAATGCTACGTGGTTTGATCTTGAATCGGGAATCTATTCTATTTCTGTTTCACCCACTTCTGACAGTGTGTACCGATTTCGAGGGGAAATTGATGCATTTGTTTCGATGGAATTAGTTGCTGCAACTGGAAGCGATGCAAAATTTTCCGTGCTTTCAGACGGAAATGTAGGATGGAACGGACTGACAATCAATGGGCAAATTGGATCTACAGGCGTTACCGGTGGAACGGATGAAACTGGCGGGACTGGAGGCAAAGGAAAGCGGATCGATGTCGTCTTGCATGGCCTCGTTGGTTATAGCGGCGCGACAGCAACTATCGTTGGCGGCACGGGTGGCACAGGTGGCGTTGGCGGATTAGATGCGTCCGAAGAAGTTGGCTACGATGGCGGCCAGGGTGGAGATGGTGGCGATGTAGATGTGGAATCGTCTGGCTGTCGAGGATTTAATTACACAGTCAATTATGGGGCTCCTGGCCCTGGTGGTGCCGGTGGTGAAGGTTCGATCAGTTCTGGAGCCCAAGGACCAAACGGGACCAACCCTGGCTCAGTAAATCATCATGGACCAGACACAACAGCCCGGAATAATGTCGGATCGCTAGGGTTAGCTGATCTCACCAGAAACAATTGGAGTGTCATATCCGTTGATGATGCCGTTGTAAATTTTGGGGCCGATTCGCTGACTGTCGGTGGCAATAATGTTTTGGTAAACGTGAATTTCACGACCAATTTCTGGAGTTTTGTTACTACTCCGAATAGTGCGACTTTGGCAACGCTAGTTGGCGTCGGATCATCCGGCGCTTTTGTGAGAGCCGGGTCACTTGGAGCACTTGCGACAGCTTCATCGGTAGCAATTTCAACGGGTGTATCTGGACTCGGAACGGGGGTTGCTAATTTCCTAGCAACTCCGACACGAGCAAATTTCAATACAGCTTTGAGCGATGCCGATATTGCAATATTGGGGTCTAACACGTTCACGGACAAACAGTCTTTCAGTGGAACAAATCACGTTGGATTGTGCCTTAACTCGCTTACGACAGCTCAATATGCTTTCTTGACTCGTACGAACGGCGATTCGTACATCGACACCACATTGCAGCGGCAAATGATGCGTATCAATGGTGCTGATCGACAAGTAATCGACAGCAGCGGTGGGCAGATAATCAGCGGCACAATTGAACTAATATCATCAAACAGTTCTCAAACAATCCTTTTGCGGAATGTAGCGGCCGCTCGCGGGGCATTCCTACGATACAACGATGCCTCGGGTACGTTTCAATTTGGTCGGACGGACCACTCGACCACCGGATCATTTACAATCAACTCCACTTCTGTCGAACTCGTCGGGATGACTGGACGCGTTGCACAGCATTCAGCAGGAGTATCGATTGCGAGCGCCGAGGCAGGAGGAAGCAACGCAATCGACCTGGGTCGAAGATTATCGGACTCCTCAACAGCTGTTGGAGCGGAGGTGCGTTGTTGGCCAACGACATCGCAAACGACACCTGCACTTTCCGTTGTAGCCCCCGGAGGTGCGACGCGAGATTTTCAAGTGTTTCGTGGTGGAGCAATTGAAACAAATGCGACTCTAAAACTGGGGGTTTATACGCTCAGTGCGCTCACGACAGCATTTCCAGCAGCGTCGAACGCACGCGCGAGGACTTGGATTAGTGATTGCACATTACCTTACACTTCCGCAAACATCGGAACAACTGCGACCGGTGGTGGCTCGAATCTAACGCCTTTATTTTCCAATGGCACTAACTGGGTAATCGGATAATGACACGAATCACAATCGATCCAATCCAACGTGAAGCAATCACGACCAAAACATTCGACGCAATGTGGTTGACATCTCTTGTCGTCCTCACCCCCATCCCCGGTCAAGAGGGAAGGATCGCAATTGAATGGCAACCGATGGCAATCGATGGGGAGCTATATCCACAAATAAACCGAATCGAATGCGATTCTTTGTTTTCCGCCGTCCAGGAAGTCCCAGCTCTTGCTAAAGCCTTCGGCGCGATCATGAAAGCCGTCTTGCCGCTCAAAGAATTTGTTGAGACTCCTTCTCCAGAAGACGATCCACCAATCGACAAACCATCATGATCGGTCGAATCGAAATAAAATCACGCGGGGCGGTTGGTCGTAACATGCGTCGCGTGATGAATAACGCACAAAAAGCCGCGTGGCACGAAACTGGAAAATCTTACGCCACAAACAACGTTCCAAAACGTTTTACTCCTGAATTCGCACGGATCGCAAACTATTCTCCCCGATCTGGTCAAACACTTGCTCGAGGCTCCAAAGGTTTTTGGAGCTCGTACTTCGGTCGGAAGCTCCGCAAATTCGGGCATGCCGACCCATTTGTCTTTTCCGGCCAGACTCGCCGCAACGCACGCATTGCAAGCGTTTCGTCGACCAGCAAAGGTACTTCTGTTCGTCTCCCTGGGACCGGTCGAATTAACTTCCATCCGAAATACGCTGCTGAATTCCGATCGATCATTCCATCGGAGCAGACTGAGATTGCGAAGACTCTCGACGATAACCTCGATCGCGAACTGAAAAACGCAACGAACTCCTGAAAAGATAGAATGCCAAAAGTACGTAGAACACGTCATCGATAACCGCAAAAACTAAGGCTTTCAGATGTTCACTTTGCATTCCATTCGATTGGTAGCCGCAACCCCAGTTTTGATCAAATGCGCCAAGGGACACGATCTAAGCCTTGACGTCGGAGAACAAGCCTATGTAACGGCAGGATCGTTTTACACGCGATTTATTTCTCTGCTGACTCAGGATTCGAAGATCAAGTTCACGTCATACGCAATTGATCAAATCATTGCGTTGACTGGCTTGATAGGAATGGCCTTTGGAACTGGAAAAACCTACACTTCCATCGAGCTCTTCTTTGCTTGTTACGACAAGTACGGTGTCTTGATGTCTGGTGGCAGTCATGTTTCCGTAACAATGACAGCGGGTTTTCTGTCATGGAATACCATCAACACCCAAACGAACCAGGACACGGAAATCGAATGCGAGATTTTTGCACTCGATCCAGACGTTGGAACAACGTTACCGATTACCGTCGCGACAGGAGTATCGTTGCCGACAACCGTGCCTGCTGACGATACCAGATTCAGCATGAAAAGCGCGACGATTGGAGGAATCTCTCTTACATGCATTCAGTCGATCAATATCAATGCGAATCGCACGATTGAGTTTCGGCGATGCGGTTCGGACATCTATTCCAAGAGTCTGCGATCGTCGCCAGTCAAGCCGACCATTGCGATCAACGTGCAAGACCCACAAGCTCTTAGTGCTGCAAAAATCCCATTCAAGGGGAAAGTTTGCGCGCACGCAAACACGTCTATTTTTCTCCGAAAACGTTTCGATAGTCAGGTCGACATCGGCTACGAACTCGACGCGACGACCGTCCACATCAAGCTCACCGCCGCAGGAGTTGCTCGGTGTGGCAATCATCAATCCAGTGTTCCCGATCCAGGCAACACATCCCTAACACTCACCACCATCGACGACGGTACTAACGCCCCGATCGTCGTCACGACTGGAGTTGCGATCGCATAGCCATGGCTAAGAAAACCAACAAAGAAGAGATCGAGGATTCGGCAACGGTCAGCGATCAGGAATCGACAACAGAACCAGCCGTCACCGAAAAAAGCGAACTGGAATTACTCGTCGAGCACTATGTCCGTCGCGGCCATCCAGAACACCAGGCGGAACAGCTTGCCCGGGAAGAACTCGAGAACACGAAAAAAGCCACCTTCGAATAGCAGTTTGATCAATAATCCATGTTTGCCTACTATATCCCGCAATCAGTCGTCGAATCGAAGATCAAAAAGCCGACTCCGATCGGACTTACCACGGCAGACATGCAGATACTAGGAATCGGACACCTCGATAAAGTCGCCGCGAGAAACGTGACAGCCGGTCCCGATGGTCAATTGGGCTGGCTACTTTATCGCGACGTACCTGGAGCAATCAACAGCTTTGATGCTGTCAACCAGACTTGGCAACGAATGCCTCTTCCCAATGACGTTTGGATCGGATACGAAACGTCAAAGGGGATGCCCCAGCCTCGCACGCTCCAGCGTCCTGAGATAATCCCCGGCTCGTCAGCCGTTCTTGGAGACGGAAACGCCTGGGCCATTCCAGCGGCCTACGAATGGGACGAATCGCTCGTCGCAAATTGCCCGCTTCCTCGTTCGCTCGCTGTCCAGTCTGACGGCTCCTGGACGCTTGGCAACGTAGTCCCAGAACATCGACGGCTATGGGATCTCGTTTCCGAGTACCTGGACGCACAATCGTCGGCAATTGACGGACGATTCCAGTTTCCGAAGATCAATGATTGGTGCGTACTGGCTTTGCAGACGAATTACTACGTGGGGCCGTCCGAAGTTTCGTTGATGATGTTATTGAACCAGACGACTCGCAACGCAGTCATCGACGCGATTTTGGATCTCGCGACGTATCGGAACATCCTCAAAAAAAAACAGCCTGCCCCCGATACTGGCGATACGTCCGATGGTCTAAGTGCGTCGACGCTGGCCAACCAAGCGACCATCGACCGACCTACGCCGATTGGCTCCATTACCATCTAACAACGGGGTAATCTACCGTGGCCGATCTAGTCGTAACGCTCTCAGGAGACGAAGCAAAGCTCTTCCGCGCTCAGCAGAAGATTATCCAGCAGCAGCTCGAGATGGAGACGGGATACACCGACGTCGAACGAGCTGCGAAAAAAGCCTCCAACGAAGCTAAGAAGGATGCCGACCAAGCCGAAGCGAATGCAAAACGCGTCAATAAAGCTTACGCGGATCAACTTGCGTCGATCGAACAGCAGATTACCGCAATCAAAAGCGGTAACGCCGCGGCAACCGAACAAAAAGCTATCTACGAGGGCTTGAGCGCCGAACAGGCCAAGAGCCTAGCCGCAGCCAGAGCGCAAGCAGACGCCGCCAAGGATGAAGCAGACGACGCCAAGAAAATCGCTGCTGATAAAAAACGCATCTCCGACCAAGCGATTGCCGACTCCAAAGCGCTCGATCGACAATACGACGAGCAAACCGAAAGCCTCAAGTTGCAGTTGGTGGAATTGACGAAGGGAAAAGCGGCCGCAGTCGAAATGCGAGCGACTCAGCAAGGTTTGACGGCAGAACAAGCAACCCATATTCGACAGTTGCATGAGCAGGTTGAATCGCAAAAAAAGCTAAACGACGCCACCAAGAACCAAGAAAGTCTGGCCGGTTCCATCGGAAACAGCATCACATCATGGGCGACGGGTTTTCTTACGGTAACCGCCGCCGCTGGCACTTTCACAAAGGCGCTCGATAACGAACTCGAACGCTCGCACGAGATCCTGCAGGCGCATCTCGACATTGCAAAAGCCCAGCAAGAAGCCGCAAAAAATCTCGCTGGAGTAAGCGCCGCTCAGATCAGCGAAACACTGCAAAAAGAAATCCCAAAGATTGCGCTAGAGGCGAGCTTCAAGGATATACCAAAGCTTACAACGGCCCTTGGTTCGTCCGCGTCGATCGTCGGAGACGCAAAAGCACCATCAGTCGTATCCGCAGCCGCAAAGCTTGAACGTCTTACCCCAGAAAATCTTCAAACGACAGCGACGTCGCTAGCGGATCTTGTCAAAGCTACTGGCGTTCAGACAGCCGATGAAGCTGCCGCGCTATTATTATCATCTGGTTCCGTGGCGAGACCGGAGGAATTGCCAAAGCTTTCCGTTGGTGCCGCTCAAGCGGCGAACGCAGGAGCTCTTTTTAGTCCAAAACAAGACCGAGTAGAAGCCGCAAAAGAATCCGCAGCTCTTTTTGCAACACTCACCGCCGTCGATAAAAACGGCAACTCCGCCGCAACGGCCACAGTTCAGTTGATGTCGCAACTAAGAGCGGTTCTAGTACCTAGAGACGCCCTTGACGACGTTAATGGAAAAATTCAGAAATTAGAAAATAAAAGTAAACTAAGTAAATCACAAACCGATTCTCTCAACAATTTGAGGGCGGTAAAAACAGAGTTGGAAAGCCGGATAGATCCTGGGACAACGATTGGAAGATTAAACGCGATTCAATCAGACGAAAAATTAAAAGGTGCGTTCCTCGACCATTTGATGGGTGAAGCAATCTTCAAGCCGTTGTTCGAAGATTTGACAGATCCGACTTCGAAAAAATTCAAGGAGCTTGAAGCCGCCCTGAAAACCGTCAGTACAGACGTCAAGGTTTTTGACGACGCCTTAAAGACGCTCGACATAACCCCTCAACAAAAGATCGCCAATGCAACGGCCAAAGCAGAAACAGCGGTAGCCGTTCAACAATTTGGAGACAACACGGCCGCGACAACTGCCGCTATTTCCGACATTTCCACAAATGCATTCAAAAATACCTCCTCTGGCGTCGTCGACGGCATTGCCAATCAAGTCTACGGACTTCTTTTATATTCGGCGAGGAACAATCTATCGACGGAAGGATATGCGCACGATGCAGTAGTCGGTCTTCAGGAACGTCGTAGTGCAATTCAACGCCGTCCACAAACCCAAGAAAACCTTGATCGCGTTCGCGTTCTTGATGATGCAATCGCATCGATAAAAACGCTCCAACAGGAAGCGGCGGAACAGTCCAAGAAATCCTCTGAAGCCTTGCAATCTGCCGCGCAAAATCTCTCAAGTGCTGCCGACAAAACTCTAGACGCGAATGGCAACAAACGTCGCGGCGCTGCAACTTCCGCTGCAAAGGAGGCTGGTAGACCATGAGCGACTCGGTATTAGGCTTGGAAGTTCACGAATGGGAGGGGCCACCTCCACCGCGAACCCGTAAACATCTAGCGGTTTACACGAAACCCGGTATCCAGACGGTCGGGGCGATCGTTACCGGCCAGCATTCGGACCAAGTGACGATCAACGCGACCTCGTATTTTTCCAGCTTTGCGAATACGGGCACGTTCGACGGGAATTTTCGAGCGTCGATCGGAACGGTCGGTACAGTCTCTTGGGCTGGTTCATCCTACTCGAACCAATTGTTGGTCGATTACAAAGTCGGAAAAGTCCAACAAATCCCGGTCTTCTACAACATCGCAGACTCTCAGTTTTATTCACCGGCTTGGATGATTCAATACACGTTCGTATTGCAAGAAAAACCTAGCTAAAGCAGCATAATCGAATGCCCATCACGTTTGCAAACTCGATGACCCTTACCGCTGCCGCCAGCGTTTGGTATCGCATGCGCTGGGCGGATTCCTGGACATCGGTAAATCTGCATGCGACTTCCGTCGGTCTTACCATGCTGCCGGATCCTGCAGTTGCTGAGCTCGAATGGGACTACGGCCGAGTAATGTCGGAATCGTCACAAACGCTCGACGTCCAGACAAAACAAAACTGGCTTGGAAGGTATATCAAGATCGTCATACCAGCCGCAGACGGTGACATTCTCTGGGTTGGCTTTGTAGACGGGGTCACCGACATTCGCGGAGGTATTGACGTTACAGACCCATCGGGACCCGTCGCCTACGGAATGCAACGGATTACTGCCTACGATATGTCGCAAGCTCTACATCACGAGCCGATACTCGATGCCTATTGGACTCCAGAAACTCCAACAGATCCGTTCACATCGGTAGCAAAATTGGAGGCTCCGCTTACGTTTAACGACGGAGGACTTCCCAATCGTTCGCCGACGAAATTGACATCGGGAATTTATCAATCGGTAAACAGTTCTTACGTTTTTTGCGATGATCCATCGACTGCACAACATTGGACATCGCGAGACATGATCGAATACTTGCTCGCCTGGCATTCTCCACGCAAGCCAAGCGGAGCGATCGGAATCCCGTTCGAATGCCCAGATGCATCGTTCATACCATCGACAGAGATCCGCGAGATACCTCTGCAGGGCACTCGCGTTATGGACGTGATCGACGAGATCCTCGATCGGCGCGTAGCATTGTCGGCCACGGTCGGATACGACAGCGGAACAAACAAAAACCAGTTGCGATTACACTCGACAACAGACGTCTCAGTCCAAGGCATACCAGCCAATGCCAATCAAATCGATCTAGTATTGTGGTCCGATCCAGCAACGAAATTAACATCGACCGCACAAGCGACCAATCTGATTCATCAAGTGCTCGCACGCGGGGAACGAAGAATCGTAATTTCCGACGCAAAAACCGCCAAAGGCTGGGAAACGGCCGACGAAGCAAAATACAAAGCCGGTGCGAGCGGCGATCCCGACTATGGTCCAACTGACTGGGAAAAAAACGAGCAAACCGACTTGGTTCGCCAACAGTCACCGATTCGAGAAGTTTATCGCCGACTAGTAATCAAAAAGGATTTGAGATTTCTTGGAGATGTCCCTTCAGAAACGCGACCGGATTACTTCCCATTTCGGAAATTCATCGGCATCGAAAAAGAGTTGCCGATCGATCCCAACGCGGATTTTGCAACCGTCGTGCCCAAGCTACGTCGGGAGTATAAAGATAGCAAGGAAAACATGGCTTACATTAAGCTCGAATACTTTCCAGATGGATCCTCAACGACCGGTCGAGCCCCAGCGTATCAATTTGTCGAGCAAGCAAAGGAGGTCAGTGTCATCTATGATCCAGAAGGTGCGTCGATCGACGTCGACATGATCGGACAATTTCAGCATTACCTCACGAAAGATACTGACTT
The DNA here is from genome assembly GCA_036873775.1 of Costaria costata. Lineage (NCBI taxonomy): Eukaryota > Phaeophyceae > Laminariales > Agaraceae > Costaria > Costaria costata. The sequence goes on from JAYJME010000109.1 coordinate 23,458, forward strand.
TTTGGACATTGACGTAGTTTTTCCGGACGCGATCGAGATCCTTGACATCAAATTTACGCTCGCATTTACCGATGGTCGACTTGCAACAGCTCCGTTTCCAGCAAATCCAACAGATCGCGACCAAACGCGTCGCATCGTACTTGATTTTCCTGGATACGATTTGATCGAGATCATGCCAGACACAGTCGTTGGTCTAAAAGTCAAAAAACTGGAGGTGAAGAAGTCAGATGGTGGCTTCGTTGTGGACTCGCGGCCAGAGCTGGCCAAGCTTGCCGAGAGGGCCGCCGCTTGGTTTTGCGTTCCACGCTCGATAATCAGCGTTCAATCCGGACGAATCACGGCCGCGATCGCAATTGGCCAACTCGTCAAAACCGTCGACGCGGGAACCGTCATGGCGGAGCAACCGAAGAGCGTCATAACGTCGATACGATACGATCTGCCAAGAGTCTTTGATCAAACGGCACCGCCTCCGAGCATGTCGTTCCATACCTCGATCACACAATTATCTATTGAGGAGTTTTCGTAATGGCGACTCGCCGACAAGGTTCCATTTATCAACGAATTAGTGACCTGGAAGCGACGGTCGAAAAGTTAGAGAGACGTTTGACTCGCAAGCAGGCCATCAAGCACGAGCCAGTAGCTTTCCTATGCAAGACCGCGACGACATTCGCCGCTAAAAGTGGTGGAGGTGCGCTCGGAAAGGGTGAGATTTGGATTTACGAGGTCGACAAAACCGACGTGCAATTCGACACCGCAGAGAAAAAAATCGCCTACAACTACGCATCCGGAGGTACCAACAACATAGCGTCCAACGTCGAAGCGATCGCGCTACGAGTCGGTAGGACACAACGATACGTAATAATTTGGGTTCTTTGCACGTAAGAGAGGCCAGACAAGTGAAAAGAAAGCATGTTCAGGGGTGCAATTGCTTCGGTCCACTGGGTTGCCTTGGGTGCAGTGAGTTCATCGACACAGTAGGTTTGAAAGCTAATTTTAGTCTGTGTTCATGTAACATGGACGTGACGAATCCATTCTTCGTGGATAATGGTGCAGGCACTGAGCCTTTTAGATATGATTGTGGTTCCGGTCATCTGCAGGTTGTTGGCAAGAACATGACCGTCTTTCAAGAGTTTAATGAGACAGCCTGGTGCGATTCAGAAAACCCGTCCACGCACATCGTTACTCGCACCAATTATAAGAGGAGGGTAGTATTTGGCGCTAACTCCTCTACTTTCGTTTCAGTTTCTTCGAGCGTATCGGGGCATGAGTTGTATGCGACAGTAACCACTTACATAAATGTTGGTAGCGCTGAATATGGGGCATTTGCAGTGGGCTCTATGCCCACACTTCCAGCGATCGGAACTATTCCAGACGGTGTTGACGGAGGTGGTTTCATTAATTGGTGGACGGTCTCGCCTGGGTACAACCCATGCGGATTAGTGAAGGCAGGCGACTTTATCTTAAGAAATTTTGCGTGTCCACTTACAGGATGCAAGCCATCATTTCCAGCTCAGTATTTTACAATTAGAAGAGAATACAAATACGTTCACACCGCATGCACGCCAACGGGTGGGTATGTGACATTACCACTCATCTCCAATCTAGCGAACATATATATTCCAGGCACAGGAGCCGTGTCTTTCGGACTTCCAATTTACTTTAATCAGATTAAACCAACCACGTATTGGTTTGACTTGCCAGATGTATCTGGCAACCCGAAACATGCAGATTGCCCATATAATTTTTCTTCTAAATTTACTTGGAGTGGTGGAATGGGGGATAAGACGGGGTTCTATAGCGGAGGATACTTGTCGAGTACACCGGACACAAGCGGCAATTATACAACATGGGCGATCGACGACTCTTGGTTCTGTACTCCCACGTCGATACAGGTGGCTCTCAATGCTTAGTTGTGAATTGTGTGGAACACAAGTCGAGTCGCCTCCGTTTCTTAATGTCGTTAAGTTCGTCTGCCACAAATGCGAACCATTGCCCGTAGAAACATTCAACGAGGATACTGATCAAAACACAGCCACCGATCGAGCGATGTCCGTATTTGCCAAGTCTCTCATCAATCGAATCACAGCGTTAAAAAAGCCAAACGACTCCGGACTAGGAGACACAGTAGAGAGGATCTTCGCAAAGTTCGGCGGAACACAATTCAAATGGGTGATGGACAAGCTAGGCGTAAACTGTGGATGCGAAGATCGAAAAAACTACTTGAATCGAGTCTATCCGTACTAGCCAGCTATCGAATCGTCTATAAAACAACGATTGCTATCCAACGAACAGCCGCAGCGGTTGATTTGCCTGTCCGTTGCGCTGCTCGGAAGCAATCTTCGGTTGCTCGAGTAACGATTCGAGCGGGCTTTTGTAAGACGTTGCACCATGTTTCGAAACGTGCAGATACGTTTCGGTTGTCTCGATGTTGGAATGTCCCATGAGTTCCATCAAAACGTGAATTGGCATTCCATCTTCAACAGAGTGTGTCGCATAGGAATGGCGTAAGCAATGCGAAGTAATGTGCTTGTTGCATCCTGTTTTCTTAACCGCTTTTGAAATCATCCGTCCAACATGATTCATGTCACGGTGGTGACGAAAAAGCTTTCCAGAGTTAGGGCATTTTCTGTAATCGTCTGCGCAGAACAAATAGAACCATGCAAAATCCAAATGAGCCGATGGACATTTGCGACCGTAAGCGTCCGGCAATGAAACTCCGTTCAATCCTTCCGCAACGTCTGATTGCCAAAGAACTTTCATTGAATCAATTTGTCGTTGAACGGCTTCGTGAAGAACTTCCGGAAAACCTACGATTCGATCCTTATTTCCTTTGGCTGCTCGAATCGTGATTTGCTTGCGTTGAAATGAGATGTCTTTCATTCGCAGATTTCCGAGTTCGTTCAACCGAAATGGTGATGCGTACATCATTCTAGCGCTGAGCAATGGAACTCCCCGCAACTCGCGGAAAAGTGCAACCAACTCCGATTGATCGGCAACCTCGCGAACGCGATCAGGAACCTTTGATCGCAGCGCAGAGCAATTTTCGATAGGTATCTTGATTACCCATCGATACAAATAACACAACGCACTAAACGCTTGATTTTGAGTATTGGCCGAAATTCGTTGGTCATTTGCGAGCCACGACAAGAACTGCTCTACCTCCGGTCTGCCAACGTCTTTTGGGTCTACCCATTTACCGTTTTTATTAGAAATCCAACGAATGAATCTCTCGCACCAATTCCAGTATGCATCTGCTGTTGAGTCCTCCTTTCCTTGTTGTCGGATCATCCGACGCAATGCTGTCTCTGTTGGTCCAGGTGGATTCAATTGCCTCTTTGTTGCTCTACCTAAAGTCATTTCATCTACCCTTTCTATAAAAATTATTCTGCGCGCACCGTTAGAATAAATTGTTCATCCGGTTACCTTGCGGATAACAACCGAATCCCAAAGCAGAGAATGCCACCACCCGTTGCCAGACGGTACAGTGTCGTCATCCCAATTCGCTTCCAACTCGTAAACGGCCCATGACCCAACGTTTCCATGTTCCTCGATCAATCGCATTGCGTCCGAAATACTATTGACCGCAAATCCACCAACGTAGTTTCCTCTACGTCCCAACTTCTTGAATCGTCCTGGGTGCTCTCTCAGTCCTCGATCGTAATTCACTTCATTTCCGACCGTGAATACACCGGATGAACAAACCGTTCCATTCGAGTCGCGTCCACTGTTTTCTATTGGTTCCATAAATTCCTCTTCACTTCTTAACGCGGTTAGTCGCGACCGAATGAACGGTAGCGTTCGTCGTACCTACTTGCGGCGTTTCCATCGCTGGACATCTGCCTCGCTCGCTGAAAACAAGAGCACCATCCCAACGGCCAGAACCACCCAAAACAGAATTTCCATCCTACTCATGCGAAATATCCTTGCTTCCACGAAGATAAGTATTGCATTTCACTTTCAACCGACCTCCTCCGACCGTGTAGAACCCACGCCCTAAGCAAAAGAAACAATCCGCTGGATGCTTGTTCAATTGTTCACCGACTGTTGTATCGATCGGATAAATGGACGACGAACAAACCGTTTCATTCGAGTCGCTATCGGTGTCTTTTGATGGTTCCATAAAATCCTCTTCACTTCTTAACGTTAATTGTCGCGACCGAATGAACGGTAGCGTTCGTCGTACCTAAATGCATCCGCCGTTGAATGTCTCACACCGTTGCAAATCCGCCACGCGGATCGCTTCCGGCAATGCGTCTATTGCCCATTGGCAACCACGGAACGCAAACGCCATGAGCCATTCAATATTCGTCGGACAAACTGTCGTTCCTTCCCGTGTCTTTAACGTCGGGCTAATCATTTCATTCATCGATTATTCTCGCTTATCCGGATTGAACCAAGGGCCGCGTTTGACGATCTGAATTGCCTTGTCCTTTTCCTGGACTCCAAGCCACTCGCCACTGACTAAATTGCTATTTGTGTAAATCAACTGCCAAACTGTTTCCTTGTCCATCCAATGGCTGAAACTCGTTCTCCCGCTCATCATCTTCCACGCCATGCGAAACTGAGGAGGACGACGAACAATCGATTCCACCGAAGCATCGGCCTCACGTTTTTCGATTTGCTCCATGTCTTTCCTCCGATGCTCGGTGAATCGTAGCGTTCATCGTACCTATCCGAGTCCGATGATTTCCGTAATCTTGCCTTCGACAACTGCAACATTGATCCGACCTGGATTCCAGTCGCATGTTCCAATGCAATTCTTGCCGTCCTGCTTCATCACCCGAACCGACCAACCCGTTCGCTGTGCTTCCTTCGCAACGTCCTCGACGGTGTTTCCGATGGCAGACTTTTTGATGGCTTCCAAGTGTTCTTCATAAAGTGACATGGTTAACTCCGAGGACGATGAACAAAGCAATGCACGGGAGCCGCGTCAACGTCTTTTCTGATGGCTGGCTTTCACGGTCGCGGCCCCGTGATTGCCAGCGTTATGCGGATTTGCGTTCGTGGTCTTTTTCCAGCGTCGTCTTGAATCCAAAGTTCCCAGCGACGTGGTAACACACCACGCCTTCCGGCTTCATAAATCCTGGCGATGCTTTGCTGCCGTTGGTTCGCAATTCATTCAATGCCTCATCGACTCTTGCCGTGTCGAACAACCCGCGAAACAACACAGGCACGAGATGGCAGCACACTGGCAAGCGTTCTTGGTACTTCTCGATTCGCGGATCGGCTGTCGATATTCGCTGCGGTTCTTGATTGGCCAGACACCATCGAGCGACATTGAACAAACTCCATCGCTTTTCGCCATTCTTTAATCCGTATCCTCGCTGGCAACCACTCCCCCACCATTCGCCGAAATGCGTTCCAATTCCCAACGTAATCAATTCGTCGCGATGCGACTCCGCCCACTTGGCGAAACCGTAATTGTCATCATTCGGCGTGATCCATCTTGTGCGACTCCCGACGAGGAATTGGCCGTCTTCTGTGATTCGAATACATGCGTTCGTTCCGTCGATCTTCTCGGTAATGATGCACTCGCGACGGAGACGCGGCATCTTTGGAAACTCAATGAAATCGGTCATGCTCTCTATCCAAAAACCGCATAACAAAAAATTCCATTCGAGTTGCGGTCTGACTCGCTTGGAATGGTTGCGTTACTGGCCGCAACCGAATGAATTTAGTCGTTCACATGACCAAAATCGCCTGTGCCAACCGTTTGGCTGCAGCCTCGCAATACCGTTCGTCTGCCTCAACTCCGATGGCCTTTCGGCCAAGGTCGCGAGCGGCAACGAGCGTTGACCCGCTGCCCATGAACGGGTCAACCACTGTGCCCCCTTCGGGGCACGAATAATCAATCAGTGGCCCGAGAAACGCCACAGGCTTTTGCGTTGGATGAACTGCGAAACCGTGGCAACTTCGTGCCTCAATAACGCTGGTCATCATTCGCGGGCCACCGTCTTGGGCAACGAACGTGCTGTTCTCGATGTGTCCTGTATGAGTCGGTCGTTCTTTTCTGCGAACCGTTCGCTTTGTCGCGTCCATCGTCACCTGAACCGACTTGTAAATGTCCGACCATTGGCCACGGTAAAAATGCAATGCGTGTTCGTGGATGCGTCGAAACCTGTCCGCGTGAAAATTGCTGCCGTTGTGCTTCTTCCAAATCACGTCTTGCGACATCCGCCAGCCTTTGAAATCTTCGACGTGTTCGAGGAACATTCGCAATGAACCGCAACACCACATTGAATCTGCTTGTATCAATTCAATCCATCCAGATTGCCACCTGTCCCATGCGAGAGACGTTTCGCCATACGGTGGATCGGTCACGATGACATCGGCAACCAACGACGCGAGAACGTCGCGGCAATCGCCGTGGTAAATCGTCACCTGATTCGTTTCGAAGTATGGTTTCATGGTTCTTGGCATGTGAACAATTGGATGAATCGAAGCCGCCTATAACGTGTTTTGGCAATGGATAATCGACTGGTTGCGGCTCGATTATCCAAAGCGTTCTACACAGCTTCCGCAGACTCTTTAATGCGGTCGCCAATCCACCAGTGCTTGTCGCCTTTTGTGATGTCGTATGGTTCTGACTCGTCTTTCTCTTCGTCCCACCCAAACCACGGATTCTCCGTTACCGTTGTCGCGTGCAATCCGATTGCTTCTGCCGTTGATGCTTCGAGGAAATCCGCCCAAGCTCCAAGGTGGCAAACTCCCTTTGGTGGATACTTGGCCGCAAAATCACGCAACGCAATCGCGAGCTTTGCGAAATCCTCCTTCGCCACCAATGCGTTGTCGCATGTGAATAGGTAGACCAGTTTCTCGGACTCTGAAAACTCTTCGGTTTCCCATAGCTTCCACAATCGACCGTCTGTTGCTGCGGTCAACCAGTTGTCGTATTCGTGCTTTGGAGTTCCGTATTTGCTCCAAATGGAATCCCATATTCTCGATGCGCCACCCCATGAATTGCGGTACTCCATGCAATCGTCCGCTATTCCGTTTCGAAACTGAATCAATCTTGTACTCGACATATAATCCTCCGCGTGTAGAACAATGTTTTGCATCCGAGTCGCGGAAGATGCGTTTTTGAAATGGTTAGATCACCCGCCGCGACCGGATGAAAACAAGCGTTCGTCAAAGCCAACCTTCGACCATACGGTTTTTGCTCTTTCATCGCTTCGCACTTTCGCGAAGGCATTCATCAATTCGTCAACAACTTCCGTGCCGCACGAATTGGTTTCCACCGATTCCAAAGCGTCTACAACACGCAATCCAAAGCCAAACCGATTTTCAATTCGCAACATCTACTCAAATCAAACTGTCGAGCATCTTCTCTTTTCAAGCAAAATCCGACGAATCTTGAGTTACCAATCACGCGATATAGGCTCACAATTCTCTCCGTTTTATGACCTTTCGAATCGATATAATAAAAATGCAAAACCAAGTCATCCGATTGAGCGATCGCGCGACGAACCATTGCAAGCTTTCTATCAATAGTCTTCATCATGCGACTACAGTCTCCGATCTCGCACGCCATTTCGCTACAGCAGCATCTAGCGTTACTGGCAACTCTTCACCAATAATACCTTTCCCAATTAAATGCGATCGAATTCGAAAACGTATCTCGTCCTCAGTAAGCACTCGCGGAGCCTTTTCCACACGTCTTACTGCGACCGATCCAATCCATCCATCGGTAGTTGCAAGATCGCTATGAGCTTGTGAAACCCTCAAATACAATGCGTACGATGGAATTCGGAATTGCTGCGGATTACGGTCGCAAATCGCTTTCCATGCTTCGACGAGATTTCGAACGTGCTCAGGACTGCAACCGTTTGCTCTAGCAGCTTGACAAGCTTTTTTCGCATTGCCACAACCACAAGAAAACACCTCCACCTCGACTTTTCTCCAGTCCTCATCGATCGAACTCAAATTATTTTCGACGTGTGAGGTGGAGTTCTCTTTCTCTATAATATATGCCCGCACCTGGGTGCGGGGTTCCCCCCTGCTATATGCGGGGTTCCCCCCTGCTATATGCAGGGTTCCCCCCTGCTGTATGCAGGGTTCCTCTACCGGCAAAACTACTTGCGGAGTCGCGTTATTTTGTCGGCCAACCATCATTCGAAGCTCGTCAAAATTGATCCAACGGTGATGCGTCTTACGAGCCGCATCACGATCCCATTCTGGTCGATCACGCTCGTTCAGCAAATTCAGCTTGCGAAGCGCAGCCAACGCACGTTCCACCTGCGACTCCGAAGCCTTAGCAAACTTTGCAATGTTCGCAACGGTCTCGAAGCAGCCATCCGGCTTTCCATAAAACGAAGCAATCCGATGCATAACCGAGCCCAAAACGTATTTATTCACCTTCAGTCCACTCGGAAACGTAACCTCACGCAAAAGGTAGTTCCGTTCAACCAATCCGAAATCGATTTCCAATTGCTTCACTTGCTCGAGCTCCCATCCTGCGCGTCATCACAATTCAGCGATTCATATCGCCAGCCAGCACGCTTCGCGAGCCGTCCACACATCCGAAATCCATACATCGGATGCATCTCTGAAGCAACCTTCCACTTCACACGCGCATCATCTTCGCAAAGTAAATCACCCGAAGCTTTACAAGCCTTCACCTCGTGAAACTCGATCAAACCATCAGCCATCACGACGCGGAAATCTGGCGAGTACCATGTCATATCCGCAAGTCGCAATTTTTCTGGCTCATAGTCGTACCGAATCACCTCACCAGCCAATTGCCGACATCGCAACACGTCAGCATAAGCCGATTCCGTCTGATTCATCCCGCGATCGAGTGACCTTGGGACCATCCGAGCTTTGGCTCTTATTCTTGCTCTGTTCCGTGGCAGCATTGGATCATCCGTGGTTGGTGTGTTTGGAAAATGTCGTCGAAGCCGTCTTAACTGAGTGCACGAGATCGAACGGTTTCGGCAATCGATTTCCATAAATCGCGGAAGGATTTGTGAGAGAGCTCAATCTCCACCTTCGTAAATGTTCCCCGTCGCAACATGCACAACACCACCGACGCGACGTTCGTCGGTTGTCCGAATCAATTTCAACACTCGAAGGTCCAAAAACGGCTGAGTCCAGCAATTGATTCCACGGTCAGTCAAATTCGCCATTTCCCGCATCGTTAGCCCCCGTTTACCGGCATTGCAAATCTGACTGAACGCCTGCAATCGTTTCCCGGTGAGCTTTCTCTTTTCTCCAGCCAACGCCGAGTTCCTTGACGCCTGCAATCGGCATCGATCCGTTACATCTCCGGATAGCGGCAAAAGCAATTGTGTTTCCATAGTTCAGTCATCACTCTCGAGGTCGCTTCCGAAATCATCGGCTTCGGATTGCATCGCGTTTTGGTGCGACACACCAGTCATCATCGTCAAAGCCGCCGCATGCGCATAAGGCACCGCCAGCACGACAGCGAGCCGACGAATCGCAATATCAACGTCGACAGGGACATCGAAGCTGATTCGAATCAGCTCTACTTCATCGTCATCGTGGGATTCACCGTTCATTCCATCGGCTCACATCTCGCGTGGTAACCAACCGCGTCGAGCGGATGCCAAAGCGATTCTCCACGCAGTACTCGCGAAGCAAGCACATTCATCTTCTCAGCGGTCCCAGCAAGTGCCCCGGTTGCCTTATTCGCCGTCCGAGGTTCAAAATCTTCGTCATGTCCCACCGCAAGGATGCAGGCTTGAACATTGGCGTATTTCGTCGCGCTAGTTGTCGGGTGAGTTTCCTTATAGACTTTCGCGGCATTTTCGAGCACTTCATCCGCCACCGGCTCTTTGTACTTGTACCGAGACACCTTAGCGGTACCGAATTTATTCATCTCGTTCCCAGGCAGTTTGACTATACGGCCAGCGATTCGCAACGCGTTCAGTCGACTACGCAGAACGTCCGCGTTCCCTCCCAATTCGGCGTGCAGTTGATCGACCGTGAATCCGAGAGATCCACGGTGTTTTGCAAACGCCAACACATTGACCCGAACAATGCGAGACGCTTCTAGACGATTTGCATCTTTCGTTTTTCCATTAACCATTCGAAAACCTCCAAATCCTTTATCACGTCTCACGAATTCCGTACCAGAGCCGACACAACCGCCGCATCATGCCAAGTAAACGATAGGCTTGGATCGGCCGCATGCTTCCCAACGGTCCTCAGAACTTCCGTTCTAGTTTGCCTATTCCAGTGAAACGCGTAAGTCTCACCACCCTTAACCAGGACAGTCCAAAATGTTCTCGAGACTCTGTCCCTTATGCTGATCGCCGGCATTATCGGGAGCCCTCAGGGATCATTTCAGACGCCGGTTCTTCCGTCACCTCCATCAGGTCCTCGTCGAGCAAGACGCAGAAATTCGGAAGCAAAGTATCTTGACCATAGAGAGCTCGCCACGGAGCCGACGATCCGTGCTTGCGAACCATCACATCGTCCGAGCTCGGATCGTAAGAGACATCATGAGGAATCAACGATGACCTCCGATCGCCAAGACCATAAACGCGACCATCCACAATCGAATTACCAAACTGATCAAGAAGCATGATTAACCACCCATAGAAAGACAGATTCAAAAATGCTGGGGCGGCTCCGAATCCGTCAGAGCCGACCACAGCGGCACATCCCGCCGACCATAGGGATCGACAGAAAACTACAATTCCTAGCACTCCTAAGCAATCTTCCACGCAGCGTCGGGAAGCGAATCAACCCCGAACGTTTTTAGGCTCGTGAGATTCCGATAAACAAGATCCCGTTCGCTGTAAAACACATCCGCGAAGAAGGACGACCCGTCGGTACAAAGCACGTAGTACTTGCGACCCGATTGTAATCGATTGCCGTCGGCGTCCTTAGGTATTGTCCAATCGTCCATCACACCAGGATTCGAATTATTTGATGACATGGCAGCACCGATCACAAAGATTGAATGAATGAATGAATGAATGATTGATTGAAAGTTAAGCGAGCCGACTAAACGATTCGCGGCGTCGAAGCTTCTTGGCTTCGCCATTTTTCAAGAGCCGACCAATGCGAATGAGTCGTGCCTTGTGTAGCGCCTGCTGTTGCTCCGACATACCGAGCAACTCGTATCGCAACCGGTTGTAGTGACGTGTGCAAACGCCACACTTTTCCTGCTTGCATTGGCATTCCGAGGCATCGTCTTCGAGTGCCAAGCACAGGTTGGATTTAGTTCGCTCTCGAACGCTCTCGCTAACACGTTTTGTTCGTGACATTTCCAGAACCAAGATCAACTCCTCCGTACCACTGCGTTCCATTTTTGACCTCAATGAGTCTGCGAATGAATCCATTCGAAAAGCATCATGCGGTCCTGTCCGTGTCGTTACTACGACACCTGCATTTGTATCACGACGTTTGCACACGTCAACACGGCATGTGCAAAAACTCCACAAAGTTTCAACTTTGTGGAGTTGCAAAGTATTTGACAGCTAGGACTTATTGACGAAGAAATAATTTATGGGAAACTTGTTTGCATGTCCCAACCAAAGAAAAAAATCCCTATCGAAAAGATCGAACAGATGTCGGAAATGCTCACGCAGTTCGCCGATGCGCTCAAAAAAGGCGTGGTTGATCTTCGATCCGCTGAAATTGATGGTGTATCGATGGACGGCTGGAAAACACTGGTACGGGGTATGGGATACGTTCACGAGCAACTATTGAAAATAGTCGGTCCAACAAGCGTGATAAACCGACTGGACGTTGAAAAACTCAACGTTACTGGACATTTCGACGGTAATGCAACGGGCAAAAGTACTACGAAGGGCGCTTTCGAAGCAATGAAAGCCGCTGAACCTAAACCAGAGTATCGCAAGAAAAAGCAATGATTCCATTACACGGAAAGTCACGATTGCGAGGCCAAAGCATTGGTACTAATCGCGAATTACCTTTCGAGTATTCTGACGCCCATCGTTGCCAGAAAAATTGGGATTTTTTGCGACTCAAATTGCAATAAATCCTTGAAGTTTCGCCCGTTTCGATGTTCACCACCCATAAATCAAATTTCATAAACCCCCCACGAAGTAAAGCCAGCAAATCCAACACACGTGGCAGTATGTACACTGTTTTGACACGTTTGGTCATTCCGTTTTGAAAATTTTACAAAGGCAGGATTCAAAAAATGAGGGCAATTGGCATGTATTTCTTAAACAGGCAGTCGACACGCGAAAAACGTACCACAAACGAATTCCGAGTCAATAAATGAATCCCCCCATATCAGTCTCAAGGATTCGCTGCGAACAATGTGGTCACGTTCACATCCTCAACGGGTATGTCCCGCTTGGAAAATCTGCAAAATGTGGAAAGTGCAAGCAGCGATTTGTAATTTACGCCGAGAACATCCTCGTCGAAGGAGATTCGATTCCAAAAACTCAAGTTATTACAGAACTTCGCAATATTATAGGTCCACTTCCAGTTGCGTTGGCGAAAGAGCCGTTGTCGAAATCGATGTGGAAAACAACAGAGACGTGCGCGGGACCAATTGGGGTGGTGATAAGCTTTTTGATCACCACTACGTCGGGTTCATGGGAAGCGGACAACGCTTATTTTTTCACGTTGTTTTGCGGCCTTTGCATTGGCGTTGGCACGATTACTTTCATGCAAAGAGGGAACAAAAGAAAGACGATCTGGTTCGCACTGAGTTTGTTGCTCGTGGTTGGGATTTACATCAACGCTATTCGTGGATCGACGAAAGTAAGACACTGGAAGAACGATCGTTCAACCGCGGATTATTCCGATACCTATGACCGATGGTCTGGGCAACATACCCATAGAAATGTATGGCATAGAGATCCGTCTGGTAAAACGCTTGGGCGATCAGACGGCCCAATGGCGGGAACGGGTAAACCGCATGGTATTTGGGATGAACTCTGGTTTGAGCCGCTGAGGATGGATAAAAAGTTTTATTGGTACGGAGAGGTTGTTACTGAGGGCGAATGGCATTTACGAAACAAAATGGCCCCACAACGATGATACGATTGGGAGCTCAATCGTAATGCTACCGCTTTTATTTCCGACATCGCTGATGTAGTGATTATGAGTTGACAAAGTATGCAAGAGTCTGCAAACTAACGCTGCACATCCCGCCGGCCTGCTTTTGGAATAAAGTCATGCCAGCAACTTCGCAGAATCCACCAGCGCCAAAGCTGGTTGGTCTTAATCTTCTCACTTCCGACGACGTTTGTCGTATTCTAGGTATTGGAAAGCGGACTCTGATTCGATACGCGAATCAAGGTCGGCTCTCTCGTGTGAAGCTGAGCGTCAACAACGTGCGATACGACCCCGACGACGTGAAAAAGCTGATACGGAGTAATACCCACCGTGGCTAAGCTTTTCAAGCTGCACGGAGGCAAAAACGCATGTTGGTTTTTTCGAATTTCCGAGAACGGAGAACGGAAGCGAGTCTCTACATGTACGACCGATAAGAGATTGGCTGAGGAAATAAAAGCCAAACACTTAGCCGATCGCTCTCGAGTACGATCGGGGACCGCTTCGCATTCCGAAATACAGTTGGCGAAATTCGCTAAGGCGACGATCGACGAGCAAAAACAATTGTGGCTGGCAATGCTGCGTTCAAAAGGCTCGACTACTCAACACGTCCTGGATTGCTCTAGGGCTGTCGAGAAGCTTTCGGTCCATTGGGATTGGAAAATGATTCGTGATTTGACCGAGGACGGCCTAACGAGCTGGCTCGACGAGCAAAAGCAGAGCGGAAAATCCAATCGAACGATCCAGAAATACGGGAGAGCATGTAAGCAGTTTTCGAAGTGGCTTGCAACTGCCGACAAAATCGCTCACGACCCATTCAAGCGAGTGCAACTCCCGAACCCAGAGGCTCAACGTGTTCGCCGACGACGAATGCTATTGCCTGCGGAATGGCCGTGGATACTAGAGGCGTTGCGTGATCCATTAGCCGACGAAAGCTACGGGATGAAACCATCGGATCGAGAGCTGCTCTATGACCTAGCAATTCAAACAGGCCTCAGAAGCAATGAATTGCGATCTCTCCTATGTGGAGACCTCGTGGTAGGAAAAGACGCCTGCTACATCCGCAAGCAGGCTCAGCAAACGAAGAACCGTCTAGCGGCCAAGCAATACGTTCGTCGACCATTGGCAGAACAGATCAGATCACGAAAGCGACTTCCCAGAGCGGCGATGTTCGTCATGCCTCGAGTCGAAGACTGCGTACGAATGCTTCGCGTCGATCTCAATGAAGCCAGAAATCTATGGCTAAAAGTCAAATGCAACGACCCATCCAGTGACTTTCTACAAGTCACTAATGACCTAGGTGATCACCTAGACTTTCATTCCTTGCGGCACACGTGCGGGGCCTGGCTTGCAATAGCAGGAGTCAATCCGAAGGTAATTCAAACAGTGATGCGTCACTCGACAATAACCCTTACCCTCGACACCTATGGACATCTACTACCAGGGTTAGAGCAAGACGCAGTTGAGCAACAGCTTAAGGTATTCGATGTGGCCAAATGTGGGCCGCTTTTTGGTCGCACTATGGCATAGTGTGGTACAGATTGACACCATCACGCATAGAAACATCTGACGTTTTTTTCCACAAAAAGAAATGAATACCAACAAAAACAAGTAGCCGAGGCGGGACTCGAACCCGCACGAGGATTTACTCCTCCCAGGATTTTAAGTCCGATCACATTCATGGAAAAACGTTGTCGATTCTGTGTCAATATGGCCAAATGTGGGCCGTTGTCGATTGAATCCCAATGGTCTTGATGGTGAAAACCCTAAAAATCGTCGGGTCCTTCCCAGGTGGGGGGGCCTGCGGTGCGAAGCACGGGTCTAGATCG